>MJUU01026971.1:64686-87769 GCA_002080025.1 Modiolus philippinarum | reverse complement strand
CCCCCCCCCCCAAAAAAAAAAAAACATGAAGCGACGAAAAGGGCTTATCTTTTTATTTTTTTAAACTAAAACCGAAGATATGAATATAAAAGCGCAATTTTTTTTTTTTAATTTGTATTTTTACGTATGTATGAATTTTCCGCCGAAAGCCGATGGACAAATTAAATTATGTTCGTGAAGATCACGATTGTTCGTGACACATTAATTTTGCAAAAAACTTGACAAAAGTAATATTTAAAAAAAAAATTACAATCCGGAAAACTTGTGAGAAAATATTATGATATGACTTACTGATGTCCTAATACTCACAGTACGCAAACGGATATTTTCCCTTTGGCATAATGTTCCCTAAAACATGCCGGAAATTAAAAATTTAGTATGATTTGCTGTAAATATCAACTAAAACTCAAATTTGGCACGTATTTGTCTAAACCATGCAACATTTGGTGTATGCATATTACATGTATATGTCATTTTGTCACAATGCTATATAGCTGCTGTGACTCTAATTTGAGAGAATTTTCGGTATTTGGTCGTATTTCATTCTATCCGCTCTAGCTTGTTACGCAACTTAATCATGTTTTTTAACTGTTCTTTGCTCTCTGTCGTTCATCTGGAAATATTCTATGATCTTGCTGATTATAACTGTATCAATTGGCTGGAGTCACTACAAATTATAAGGCACTATTTTTTATAGTACTATTTTCGTGGTCTGTCAAATATTGGCGTATTGAAATAGTGAAGTGCCCCCTGACAATATTATGGCTTTGACATTTTACACAATCTGGGCACACAGAAGCTATAGTTAGTCGTCATATAAGCGGGAGGTTGATGCATCATTAAACCTGGTTTAACCCACCATTTTATTTATAAAATGCCCGTTCCAAGTCGGGAATATGACGGCTGCCAAAAATGTTCTGTGTTGGATTGTGTTTCCCTGATTTAGTCGAATGTTATACGGATTTTCCTTACTGGTCTCTTCCTTTGATCGTTTCGGACTTTTATTGTCACTTTCATTTGGTACGAATTTCCTGAAAAGACGCAACAATAAGGCTATCAATAGTATAGTATATGGTGTAAATGCCATTTAGTACTCCAATTTAGTACAAATTTACTGAAAATATGCAACATGGATAGAGATGGCATGCCATATAGAGCAAATGCCATCTAATACTTAGATTTGGTACAAATTTACTGAGAAGATTCAACAATATAGATATCAAAAGTATGCAATATGGTGTAAATGCTATCAATTACTCAAATTTGGTGCAAATATACTCAAAACATGCAACAATAGGGATATTGATAGTATGCTATATGGTGCAAATGCCATCTAATACTCAAAGGACAAGATACGATAAAGACTGTTTTTGGCCCCCCCCTTTTCTTCGCATATTAGTTTAGCACGGAAAACGAACCAGGGGCTATTTGAATAAATTATAGCAACCATTCTTTGTATTCTGATACTTATTTTTCATCATGAACTTCCAGTGTTCAATTTTAAAGGTGTCAAAGTTAATGAAAACCCGACAGAACGGCAAAAATCTACGATTTTGTCATCTACGCATCTAAAATTAAATATGAGCGCCAACGTAGACCACCGTCAAATTACCATAGATTTGTAGGCTGTTTACTCACTAATTTGTGTGTAAAAAATCTCGGTGGTCTACGTTGGCGCTCACATCCTAAAATTCCAAAATCTACGTTTCTTCGTTCCCGTTTTTGACCGAAATTATAAACGACGGATCATTTCCGGTATCTGATCCTTATTTCCGTACCCGACTTATCAATACGATAACCAACCTTACGATATTATTCGAGCATTGAATAGTTGAAAACTATGCTAATTATGCTATTTCTATTCATAAAGTATAATAAGGGGTGTTTTTACAGGAAATACCACAAAGCTCACAACAAAAATAACAGATAAACAAATATTGAATATAAAAAAATAAAAAAAATAAATCATGTTTATTAAAAAGCAAAACTTTACTTCCTTGGGAGTTGATGGCAATACATATAATTAAAGTACCTGATAAACAAATAAACAAGACATTTCAAACATAACAAATAAAATCAAGAATCATGCGGCTAGGTACACTTTCAACACATACAATTTATTACATGCAATATCATATTCGGCATTTTTTTTCATTTTATCAATGATGACAAGAAGCAAATATGTAGATGAAAGGAGTACAACTCCATCAGGCTAGTGGCATGTCGGTGGATACAAGATACATATACCGAGAATTGCAATTTATGTAAACGTGTGCAACTGAAAATTAAACTCTATCAGTAACTGAGATCTGGCATGAATATAAAACCAGCTATCACTTATACAGATCTGGATGGAGTGCACTTGCATAATATATTTTTCCAACCACTAAAAAAATAAATGGATAAAATAAAAAGATATAAAACCTTGTCATAAACTTTAACTCCGAAGCAATAATAATGCAGTGAAAAGGGTGCTAAGGCTTACTTAAAAGCTCGAAGCACTTTTTTATATACTGGTTATAGCCTGAATTTTAGACTGATCCCCATTCTTCACAAATGGGGAATTCAATTAGGTTCCAGTCGTTTTTTGCCATTTTTTTTAGCTATTTGCATAAGTTTTGCATGACATTTCAAAAGGGGATCCAACGCCCGGAAACCCCATCATTACAGTAATATCAAGTGTTTATTACCGTACTGACAAGCAAAGATTATGACAAAACAGGACTTTTTATTTGGAAGGCTGACAGGTACCATAGATCGATCACATCATTCGTGTTCCATAATCAATAGTTACGGTATTAGCAGAATAGAGAGGATAACATTTCTCGAAATAAAAAGGAAAGACAAAATTGATGATTAAACAGAAACAGAAAATACCAGCTAGAAATTGTACAATTAAAAAATTACAGTATAAAACTTTACAAATGAGGAAAACACGGTTCCGAATCAAGAAGCTTTGAATTTTGATTTAAATCCCATTCCATACAGGCCAGCCTCTGTTTGTCTTTAGGCGAAGTCGTAAATTTAAAATTATTTTGCAGATGCACCGTATGAAATGAAACTTGAACATCTTGCATCAGCAATGTGGATACACGAATTCTCTTATAATCATATAGCATGCATCTTTTTGTTTTCAATCTAAAGAGGCATCAATTTTATTTACTTGGCTAATGTAAGAGGTGCATGTAATAATTTTTCGGAAAAGCCCTAATTTTTATTTTTGGAAAAGGGAACAAAAATTCTCGGGAAACGGGGAAAAAATATTTTAGGAAACGTCCACGCCTCGTGCTACTATTTAAGCAGCCTCTATTCATACTTTATCCACTAAATCAGCTAAAATATGTTCATTATTGGTCATTCAATACACTCTAGAAATTGTCTAATATTAGCCCAAGTTTTCTGTCAAAATAATTTGAAATTCAGTAAAGTGTATAATCGTTTATATCAGTTTGTGATGTTAAACCGTCATCTTCAATATTCAGTCTTAGTCTATTCATTAATTAAAATTTTGCGCCAATTATCGTCAATACGCAAAAGTTTCGGGAATTATAATGCACAGTTTTAGCGTTTATTCGTGAAAGATTTCATTTATATACCTGCAAATATAAGCTCAATAGGCTTCCGTAAGAAAAAAGCTTGTATTATATGAAAACAATACTACATTTTTGCTATTGTTGGAAAGCCTTTTTTTCTCTTTTTTATCATACTGTTATTATTAGTTACTGAATAAGTGAAAATGTAGAACCGTGTTAGCGAAGAGAGCAAACTAAATATCAAACTTGTATTATGCGATAATCAAACTTGTTTTGTTCGATATTCCTCGTTTGTATAGCATACACTATACTAGTATATTTAGTTTTTTCTCCTTGGAAATACAGCACAGGCGATACAGCACAGGCGTGGGTAACACTGAGAAAAGGGGGTTGCACTTGGAAATGAAAGACATTTTTTGGGGGTATTTCTTAATATAATATCAGGATATTCGTTCAAAAATACATGATTGTCAAGACAAAAAAGGGGGGTTCAACCCCCGGAACACCCCCTCTGGATCCACCAACGCAACACATTTGAGTTTCATTTATTACTGTTTTATCAAATGTTTGCCAAGCAACTAAATGTTGATGCTAACAACAGAAAATTTGTTACTAAGGGACAAAATGGTTGCTTAGAGACTTTATGATAGCTGCTTGGATATGTAATTATCTGTGGTATTTTTTTTTTTTGTTTAATTCTTACTGTTGAGCAACTAAGGAAAACTTGGGCAGCTATGCTCACCATGAATGTACAGCGAAGGGAGCGCCAGTATATTACTTTATTTTCATGTTAGTGTAACATATACAACTCAATGTAAAAGAATGGATAACAGGAAACACCCACAATGGCTGTAAATTATAACTACATGCCACAATCGGTCATGGAACTACACATGAAAAACACGAATAAGACAAGAGACAAACGTAGAAAACAATAGAAATTCGGGACAGCCAGACTTGGTACCGGCACTAGCAAAAGCCAGCGGTAGGGTTAAACCGGTTTATGGGCACCCAAACCTCCCCTTTATCTGTCCCGTTTCCCTATAGTATAAGAAACATACGAATAAAACCCAATACAGGTAGACTACTAACTCCATGAACGCAATCTTGAAAGAAAAAACAATACGTAATTTTGAAAGATGGGTCAAGGGGTGCTCGCCGCTAAACTGTCGGCTAGCTCAAGGAGCCTAGTCTGCTGGTAGAACACTGTCGAACTACGGAAGAAAAATCAAACTCAAAACTTCCCGAAGGGTTTGGTCAAGAATTATCATAAATTTCAGTAGATGTCGGCAGTATCAGTGCGTGCAAAATTTTCAATTCATCAGGTCTCAAAGCTGATTTAACGGATGTAAGCAGTATATCTTGTCGATATCCCCTATTGCGTAAAGAATGTAAGTAACGTCCAAGCTTTTCTGGATTTTTAAGCAATTTCTGGCATTTTTTAACAACATTTCCGTAAAAACGAGGATTAGAAATGCCCTTAGTAATAAGCTGTTTACGAGTGACACCATATTTAAATATCTATTATAAAACTTCTTAAATGTATTCAACAACTTATGAAATCTGTAACCCTGTTGTAAAAGTTTGGCTGTGATAGTAAGGTTACGTTCATTAAAATCGTCAAGAGTAGAACAAACCCGTGCGAATCGTACCAGTTGAGAAATATACACTCCGTAGGATGGAGTTAGAGGGATGTCGTCGTCAAGAAAAGGGAAATTAGTAATAGTGAAATCAAAATCATTCCTTTTATCATATATTTTAGTTTTTATTTCACCAGAGTCAATAATGATAGTTAGATACAGAGAAGGGCAGTATTTTGAATCATTGTTAGCTTTATTTAATTTTAGTTGTTGCGGGTAAATAATATCTACATAATCTAAAAACTGGGGATTATCAATAGTAAGGATATCGCCAATATACCTGCTGTTTCGCCAATATACCTGCTGTTATCATTGAAAATAGAAATACGTTTATCACTGTTTGGTATGGTTCCGTTTTGAAGTTTTTTCATGAAGTCTCGTTCGTAACAGAAAAGGAAAAGATCTGCAATTAGAGGTGCACAATTTGTACCCATGGGAATACCTATGACCTTTTGATAAATAGTGTTGCCAAAACGAACAAAACTATTGTCCAGCAAAAGATTGAGTGCATTAATCATATCATCACATGTCCAGGAACAATGAATTATATATTCGTGTTTGCATATGTTCTTGTTTGGTGTATAACAATTATCGTTTCTAAGGACAATTTAAGTTGTTAGGTCTCCAACAAGAATCGAGAACTCAAGGGATTTTTACAGATTCATTGAAGATCTTATGGTGGCTTTGAGTTGTTATTACTCCCCTTTGGGTCGTTGTCTCTTTGATACATTTCCCGTTTCCCTTCTTTTTTTCTATCATTTAACTGTAATTTAGAAATAAAATTTTAGTGATATAAATGGCCTTGCATCTGCTATATTTCTCTTAAGAGCTTAATCTTCAATTTTCGTGTGTGATTTGTACCGTTGCTAAGGACACTGTAGGTTTCTATAGGCTGCTGCTACAGACAAAAGGAATGCAGAAAGGGAAGTAGTAATACAGTAATACATATGTAATACAGATATAGTATTGTATTGGTATTTTCGCCATTACATGGGCTATTATTCAGACCTTTTTTCGATTTCATTAACAATTTTTAACGTTGCTAAGAGCAGTTTTGGTTGCTAGGTTCTCCAAAAGTAAAGAAAATAGCATGTACCTAAACACTTTCACCCTTTTATATAATTGTTTTACAAAAATAGCATTTATTCGATATTTAACCCTTTAGTTTTCTGTTGTTTCCTATTTTTTTTCTCATAGTATCTATAATCTAAAGCGTTGCTAAGGAAACTTTGGTTGCCAGGTTCATGATAAGTAGAGAAAAAGAACGTAATATACACTCGTGGGCATTCTGACCTAATAAATTACATATATGTGATATTTGATTCCTTTGTTATGATCCAAATGTGTTCTTTTCCTGTCATTTCACAGTTATTTCTAAATCGGTTGCTAGGCAACCATCGTTAGGCCTGAACAGGAAAAAAATGTCATTTTTTCCACTCCCAATATGAGGGCTATTAATCATAAAAATATTAAGATATTTGAAGTGGGGGCCAAAAACGGACCTTATCCTACCTTGTCCTTTGGTACAAACTGGGTCTAATTATTAGTCCAAGGTACAAATTCACTGAAAATGTGCAACAATAGGGATATTGATAGTATGTGATATGGTGCAAATGCCATCTAGTACTCAAATTTGGTATAAATATACTGTAAATATGCAACAATATGGATATCGACAGTATGCAATATGATGTACATGCCATCTAGTACTCAAATTTTACTGAAAATATGCAAGAATAGGGATATCAATATTGTATAATATGGTGTAAATGCCATCTCATAGTCAAATTCGGCACAAATTTGCTGAAAATATGCAACAATAGGGATATAGATAGAAGGCGATATGGTGTAAATGCCACCTATCACTCAAATTTGATACAAATTCACTGATAAGATGCAACAATAGGGATATTATGTAATATTATGCAATATGGTGTAAATTCCATCTAGTACTAAAATTTGATGCAAATATACTGAAAATATGCAACAATAGGGATATCGATATAATGCTATATGATGTAAATGCCATCTAGTACTCAAATTTGGTAAAAATTTACTGAAAATATGCAACAATAGGGATATCCATAACATCCGATATGATGTACATGCCTTCTAGTACTCAAATTTCGTACAAATTTACTGAAAATGTGCAACAATAGGGATATTGATAGTATGCGATATTGTGTAAATGCCATCTCATACTCAAATTTGGTACAAACTTGGTCTAATTATTAGTCCAAGGTACAAATTCACTGAAAGTATGTAACAATAGTGATATTGATAGTATGTGATATGATGTAAATTCCATGCAACAATAGGGATACAGATATTATGCAATATGGTGTAAATTCCATCTAGTACTAAAATTTGATGCAAATATACTGTAAATATGCAACAATATGGATATCGACAGTATGCAATATGATGTACATGCCATCTAGTACTCCAATTTGGTACAAATTTACTGAAATATGCCACAATAGGGATATCGATAGTATGCAATATGGTGTAAATGCCATATAATGCTCAAATTTGGTACAAGTTTGCTAATAATATGCAAAAATAGGGATACCAATATTACATAATATGGTGTAAATGCCATCTCATAGTCAAATTTGGCACAAATTTACTGAAAATATGCAGCAACAGTTATATAGATAGAAGGCAACATGGTGTAAATGCTACCTATCACTCAAATTTGATACAAATTCACTGATAAAATGCAACAATAGGGTTATCAATAGTATGCGATATTATGTACATGCCATTTAGTACTCAAATTTGGTAAAATTTACTGAAAATATGCAACAATAGGGATATTGATAGTATGCAATATCATGTAAATATTATCTAGTACTGAAATTTGGTACATATATACTGAAAACATGAAACAATAGGGATATTGATAGTATGGGATATGGGGTTAATGCCATATAATTCTCAAATTTGGCATCAATTTACTGAAAACATGCAACAATAGGGATACAGATATTATGCAATATGGTGTAAATTCCATCAAGTACTAAAATTTGATGCAATTATCCTGAAAATATGCAACAATAGTGATATTTATAGTATGTGATATGACGTAAATGCCATCTTATACTCAAATTTGGTAGAAATTTACTGAAAATATGCCACAATAGGAATATCGATAGTATGCAATATGGTGTAAATGCGATCTAGTACTCTAATTTGGTATAAATATACTGCAAATATGCAACAATATGGATATCGATAGATATAAGGCGATATGGTGTAAATGCCACTTATCACTCAAATTCGATACAAATTCACTGATAAGATGCAACAATAGGGATATGGATAGTATGTGATATGATGTACATGCCATTTAGTACTCAAATTTGGTACAAATTTACTGAAAATATGCAACATCAGTGATATCGATAGTATGCAATATGATGTAAATATCATCTAGTACTGAAATTTGGTACAAATATACTGAATACATGAAACAATAGGCATATTGATAGTATGGGATATGGTGTAAATGTCATCTAATTCTAAAATTTGGCATCAATTTACTGAAAACATGCCACAATAGGGATACAGATATTATGCAATATGGTGTAAATTCCATCTAGTACTAAAATTTGATGCAAACATACTGAAAATATGCAACAATAGGGATATCGATATAATGCTACATGATGTAAATGCCATCTAGTACTCAAATTTGGTAAAAATTTACTGAAAATATGCAACAATAGGGATATCCATAACATCCGATATGATGTACATGCCATCTAGTACTCAAATTTCGTACAAATTTACTGAAAATGTGCAACAATGGGGATATTGATAGTATGCGATATTGTGTAAATGCCATCTCATACTCAAATTTGGTAGAAACTTGGTCTAATTATTAATCCAGGGTACAAATTCACTGAAAATATGTAACAATTGTGATATTAATAGTATGTGATATGATGTAAATACCATCTAATACTCAAATTTGGTGCAAATTTACTGAAAATATGCCACAATAGGAATATCGATAGTATGCAAGATGGTGTAAATGCCATTTAGTACTCAAGTTTTGTATAAATATACTGCAAACAACAGTAAATTTTGTTATGCTATATGATGTACATGCCATCTAGTACTCAAATTTGGTACAAATTTACTGAAATATGCAGCAATAGGGATATCGATAGTATGCGATATGGTGTAAATGCCATATAATGCTCAAATTTGGTACAAGTTTACTGAAAATATGCAAGAATAGGGATACCAAAATTATATAATATGGTGTAAATACCATCTGATAGTCCAATTTGGCACAAACTTACTGAAAATATGTAACAATAAGGATATAGATAGAAGGCGATATGGTGTAAATGCTACCTATCACTCAAATTTGATACACATTCACTGATAAAATGCAACAATAGGGTTATCAATAGTATGCGATATTATTACATGCCATTTAGTACTCAAATTTGGTAAAATTTACTGAAAATATGCAACAATAGGGATATTGATAGTATGCAATATGATGTAAATATCATCTAGTACTAAAATTTGGTACATATATACTGAAAACTTGAAACAATAGGGATATTGATAGTATGGGATATGGGGTAAATGCCATCTAATTCTCAAATTTGGCATCAATTTACTGAAAACATGCAACAATAGGGATACAGATATTATGCAATATGGTGTAAGTTCCATCAAGTACTAAAATTTGATGTAATTATACTGAAAATATGCAACAATAGAAATATCGATATTATACTGTATGATGTAAATGTCATCTAGTACTCGAATTTGGTAAAAATTTACTGAAAATATGCAACAATATTTATATTGATAGTGTGTGATATGATGTAAATCCCATCTAATACTCAAATTTGGTAGAAATTTATTGAAAATATGCCACAATAGGAATATCGATAGTATGCAGTATGGTGTAAATGCCATTTAGTACTCAAATTTGGTATAAATATACTGTAAATATGCAACAATATGGATATCGATAGTATGCGATATGGTGTAAATGCCATATAATGCTCAAATTTGGATACCAATATTATATAATATGGTGTATATGCCATCTCATAGTCAAATTTGGCACAAATTTACTGAAAATATGCAACAATAGGGATATAGATAGAAGGCGATATGGTGTAAATGCCACCTAGTAATCATATTTGATACAAATTCACTGATAAGATGCAACAATAGGGATAGCGATAGTATGCGATATGGTGTAAATGCCGTCTAATTCTCAAATTTGGCATAAATTTACTGAAAACATGCAATTATAGGGATACAGATATTATGCAATATGGTGTAAATTCTATCTAGTACTAAAATTTGACGCAAATATACTGAAAATATGCAACAATAGGGATATCGATATTATGCTTAATGATGTAAATGCCATGAGCAACAGCAGTCGAATACCGAAGGAACATGATGAAAATATGATGAAAATATGATGAAAATATGCAACAATAGGGATATGGAAATTATGTGATATGATGAAAATTCCATCTGATACTCAAATTTGGTACAAATATACTGAAAATATGCAACAATAGGGATATCAATAGTATGCGATATAATGTACATGCCATCTAGTACCCAAATTTGGTACAAATTTACTGAAAACATGCAGCAATAGTGATATCCATAGTATGCGATATGATATAAAATCCATCTAGTACTCAAATTTGGTACAAATATACTGAAAATATGCAACAATAGGGATATCAATAGTATGCGATATAATGTACATGCCATCTAGTACCCAAATTGTGTACAAATTTACTGAAAACATGCAGCAATAGTGATATCCATAGTATGCGATATGATATAAATTCCATCTAGTACTCAAATTTGGTACAAATATACTAAAACATGCAACAATAGGGATATCGATAGTATGCGATATGGTGTAAATGCCAAATAGTACTCAAATTTGGTACAAATTTACTGAAAATATGCAACAATAGGGATATCGATAACATCCGATATGATGTACATGCCATCTAGTACTGAAATTTTTGGTACGAACAAATTTACTGAAAATATGCAAGAATAGGGATATTGATAGTATGCAATATGAGGTAAATGCCATCTAGTACTCAAATGTGATACAAATAATCTGAACGCATGCAAAAATAAGGAAATCTATAGAATGCGATATGGTGTAAATACCATCTAATACTCAAATTTTATAAAATTTACTGAAAATATGCAACAATAGGATATCAATAGTATGTAATATGGTGTAAATTCCATCTAGTACTCAAATTTTGTACAAATTTACTAAAAATATGCAACAATAGGGATATCAATAGTATGCGATATGGTGTAAATGCCATCTAATGCTCAAATTTGGCACAAATTTACTGAAAATATGCAACAATAGGAATATCGATATTATACAGATGGATGCAGACGCAACGCTCCAAAAAGTGCACTTAAAGTGAACTTGAAGTTCACTTTTCAAGTGCATTTCGCGTTCTCTTAGCTGTCGCGGAGTTCACTCTTTTGGAATAGGTAGCTATTCCTTGACAGCTATTATCGCGTTCACTAGTGAACTTCAAGTGCACTTGAAAGCTGTCGCGAGGATCTCTACTTAAAACGAGGTTGTCTTATATATATATATATATATATATATATATATATATATATATATATAGTTAGATCGAATTTTAAGCGATAGCCGAGGGAATAAAAATATATTTCCACGTAGCGTTCTTTTGGATAAGCAAATGCGAAAAAAGAAAAATACTAATGCAGTTATATATAAGGTTCTATATATATATATAAAATATTGTGAAATATAAAACATGTCAGATAATATTTTTCTGCTACAAAAATGAATATAGACGTGTATACTAAATCTTTACAAATGACCGAAATAATTCATTTAAAAAAAAATTACTTATTATATCCTTTGTAGAAGTTTTATATGTTACGATATAACTTTTTGTAAATCTGTATATAAATATGTTTGAGAAAGTTAGGTTTTCATTATGCGGTTTATACTAAATCTTTACAAATATCCAAATAATTCATTTTTTAAAATGTTTTACTTTATCACATCTTTTCAAAGAAGTTTTATATAAGGTAATTTTTGGGAAAAATACATGCGACAATTGAAATAAACACCAACGTATAATATCTCCCACTTTTGGATTCATTTGTGAAAAAAGATGCATACATTTGGTATCGCGAGAAAGGAAAACAGCTAAACTGCAAAATATTTTAGTCTTATAAGGTGATTTTGGAAACAAATACATATAAATGTTGTGTTGCGACAATTGAAATAAGCACTGACATATAATATCTCCCACTTTTGAGTTCATTTTTAACAAAAGATGAATAAATTTGGCATAGCGAGAAAGGAAAAAAGCTGAAATGCAAAATATTTCAATTTAATCAGGTAATTTTGGGAAAAATACATATAAATGATGTGTCGCGACAATTGAAATAAGCACCGCCATATAATATCTCCCACTTATGAGGTCATTTTTGACAAAAGATGTATAAATTTGGTATCGCGAGAAAGGAAAAAAGCTGAAATGCAAAATATTTCAATCTTATAGGGTAATTTTGGGAAAAATACATATAAATGTTGTGTCGCGACAATTGAACTAAGCACCAACATATAATATCTCCAACTTTTGAGTACATTTTTGACAAAAGATGTATGAATTTGGTATTGCAAGAAAGAAAAAAGCTGAAATGCAATTTGAATCTTATAAAATGCAAAATATTTCAATCTTATAAGGTATTTTTGGGAAAAATACATATAAATGTTGTGTCGCGAGAATTGAAATAAGCACCGACATATAATATCTCCCACTTCTGAGGTCATTTTTGATAAAATATGAATAAATTTGGTATTGCGAGAGAGGAAAAAAGCTGCAATGCAAAATATTTCAATCTTATAAGGTAATTTTTGGAAAAAATACATATAAATGTTGTGTCGCGACAACTGAAATAAGCACCAACATATAATATCTCCACTTTTTGAGTACACTTTTGACAAAAGATGTATCAATTTGGGATTGTGAGAGAGGAAAAAAAGCTGAAATGCAAAATATTTCAATCTTATAAGGTAATTTGGGGAAAAATATATATAAATGTTGCATCGCGACAATTAAAAAAAGCACCAACATATCTAAAGTTCTGAGGTCATTTTTGACAAAAGATGTATAAATTTGGTATCGAGAGAAAAGGAAAACAGCTGAAATACAAAATATTTCAATCTTATCAGGTAATTTTGGAAAATTACATATAAATGTTGTGTCACAACAATTGAAATATGGACCAACTTATAATATCTCCAACTTTTGAGTACACTTTTGACAAAAGATATATAAATTTGGTATTGCGAGAAAGGAAAAAAGCTGAAATGCAAAATATTTCAATCTTATAAGGTAATTTGGGGAAAAATACATACAAATGTTTTGTCGCGACAATTGAAATAAGCACCGACATATAATATCTCCCACTTCTGAGGTCATTTTTGACAAAAGATGTTTAAATTTGGTATCGCGAGAAATGAAAAAAGCTGAAATGCAAAATATTTCAATCTTATAGGGTAATTTTGGGAAAAATACATATATATGTTGTGTCGCGACAATTGAAATAAACACCGACATATAATATCTCCCACTTCTGAGGTCATTTTTGAGATAAGATGTATAAATTTGGTATCGCGAGAAAGAAAAAAAAGCTGAAATGCAAACTATTTCAATCTTATTAGGTAATTTTGGGAAAAGACATGCGACAATTGAATTAAGCACCAACATATAATATCTCCCACTTTTGCATTCATTTTTGACAAAAGATGCATAAATTTGGTATCGCGAGAAAGGAAAACAGCTAAACTGCAACATATTTCAATCTTATAAGGTAATTTTGGGAAAAATACATACAAATGATGTGTTGCGACAATTGAAATAAGCACTGACAAATGATATCTCCCACTTTTGATGTCATCTTTGAAAATCGATGTATAAATTTGGTATTACGAGAAAGCATGAACATAGGCCTCACTAATAAAATACATCTTTGAAAGATTTATGAAGAATATAATGTGACGTAAGCATGGAATGTATAAATAAAACAAAAAAACGCTATAATTTATAATTGCATTTTGGTTTTAATTGATTATAAAAATAGATTAAAAAGAGAGTTAAGTCGTCAAGTTTTCATACTTTTTGCTTAAAATTAATTTCGTTATATTAATATCACGTGTTTTGAACTGACCAATCGCTAGGAGCAATCCAAAGCTGCCACGAAGTTCACTTCAAGTGCACTTTGCGATCACTCCCGTGATTGCATTTTCTTTTCAAGTGCACTTGAAAGTCAAGTGCACTTGAAAGTGGTCACAAGTTCACTCTAGGCTGTCATGGAATCACTTTCAAGTGCACGCGAAGTGCACGCAAAGAACGCTTTTGGAGTGCACTTCGATGGAATGTTGCGTCAGCACCCAATTGTATGATATGGTGTAAATGCCTTCTAATAGCCAAAGTTGGCACAATTTACTGAAAATATGCAACAATAGGGATATGGATAGTATTCGTTATGATGTACATGCCATCTAGTACTCAAATTTGGTACAAATTTACTGAAAATATCCAACAATAGGGATACCGATAGTATGCGATATGATGTTAATGTTATCTAGTACTCAAATTTGGTCCAAATATACTTACAACATGCAACAATAGGGATATTGATAATATGGGATATGGTGTAAATGTCATCTAATTCTCAAATTTGGCATAAATTTACTGAAAACAAGCAACAATAAGGATACAGTTATTATGCAATATGGTGTAAATTCCACCTAGTACTAAAATTTGATGCAAATATACTTAAAATATGCAAGAATAGGGATATCGATATTATGCTATATGATGTAAATGCCATCTAGTACTTAAATTTGGTACAAATATACTGAAAATATGCAACAATAGGGATATCGATAACATCCGATATGATGTCTATGCGATCTAGTACTCAAATTTGGTACAAATTTACTGAAAATATATAACAATAGGATATTGATAGTATGCGATATGAGTTAAATGCCATCTAGTACTCAAATGTGATACAAATATACTGAAAACATGCAACAATAGGGATATGGATAGTATGTGATATGGTGTAAATGCCATCTTGTAATAAAATTTGGTACAAATGTACTGAAAATATGCAATAATAGGGATATTGATTGTATGCGATATGATGTACATGTCATCTAGTACTCAAATTTGGTACAAATTTACTGAAAATATGCAACAATAGGGATATCAATAGTATGCGATATTGTGTAAATGCCATCTAATGCTCAAATTTGGTACAAATTTACTGAAAATATGCAACAATAGGGATATCGACATTATATGATATGGCGTAAATGCCATCTAATAGTCAAATTTGGCACAATTTTACTGAAATTATGCAACAATAGGGATATGGATAGTATTCGATATGGTGTAAATGCCATCAAATACTCACATTTGGTACAAATGTAATGAAAATATGCAACAATAGGGATATCGATATTATGCGATATAATGTTAATGCCATCAAGTGTTCAAATTAAGTAAATATTTACTGAAAATATGCAACAGTTCGTATATCGATAGTATGCGATATGCCATCTGGTACTCAAATTGAAACAAATTTACTGAAAATATGAAACAATAGGGATATCGATATTTTACAATATCATGTAAAAAGCTTTTAGCACTCAAATTTTGAACAAATTTACTGAAAATATGCTACAATAGGGACATCGATAGTATGCGGAATAGGGTAAATGCCACCTAGTACTCAAATTCTCTATTTATATGATTAACGAGGGTTTTAAGGAGTGGGTCTTTGTACGGTGTATAAAAGATAGAAATAGGTTATGTTTGAAATATCGAAATTCTCGTGTACAATGTACATTGCACGTAAAATAAGATCGTGTTTGGTGTACTAAAAAAAGGTTATGGACGCTCTACGATGATAACTCGTAATATACGCTCGATAATCGAACGATATAGAAGGAATACTTAATAAATAAGATGAGTGAAAAAAAGACATTATAAATGCGTGAAAAAGCAACACGTGAAATAAAATACGGAAAGCGAAAATCTGTACCCTTTTTTTATTTACACAGCTTCGGGGAAAGTATTCTAGAGTTGAGACTGAAAAATGAGATCTCGACAAATTTTTATTGAAAATCTTCATTTTGTCCTGCAAAAAAAAATAAAATTCATTTGTTGTATGCACCGGCCGCTATAAAATAAAAACCGAAATGAAAAAACATTGTATTGGACATAGTGTATAGTGAAAGGTGTAAAGTGTATGTTGCATGATGTATGGTGCATGGTGTATGGTGTATGGTGTAAGGTATATGGTGTAATGGTGTATGGTGTGATGGTGTATGGTATATGGTGTAATGGTTCATGGTGTATGGTGTAATGGTGCATGGTGTATGGTGTATGGTATAATGGTGTGATTGGTTATGTTTTACTGTACTAGCACTGTAACAGTACCAAAGCATTTTTCAATATGTCCTAGGAAACTGAATAAAATATTAACCAAGTTGCGATGTATGGCGTCTTTTTTAAATGGAGATCTCGATAAAGTAAATATTATACGAAATCCCTCATGTCGATGTGGCCATGCATATGAGTCTGCATATCATTATTTCCTTGAATGTCCTCTGTATCATGACGCAAGGGAGGTATTAAGAAATGACCTAGATTGGGTACGGGATTATTGTAGTATGGATTTGGATCTTCTCATTGGCTTAAGTGACGCTCTTACTTTTGAGCAATATGCAATTGCATTGAATAGCGTCTTTAAGTATATTAAGAAAACGGAACATTTCCTATTGTTTAAACATGAAACTATCCACACAAACATTTACCTTTCTTTTGTTTTAAGTGTGTTTACTTTACTCTATAAAGCTTGAATACTATATTGTAATAAATAATAATTTAATTAGCATGTCACAATATTGTAAATAATTGTAAACCGGAGAAGACTTCATAAGTATGTTTTACTTGTGTCTAATCCAATTTGTTATATTTACAAATAAACTTAGTTTAAACTAAAAACTGACCAGAAAGAAGTTGTTGAAATGGTCATATGTAAAAACTAACTTTGCAGTTAACTTTGGTAATTTGTTATTTATTACAACCTTTGTATTTTTACAACAATTTATTGAGGGATAGAGGGATAGCTTATACGGGACACCGGGATTAGATATTTATTCAGAGGGATTTCGGGATAAATTCTTTAAGGGATCAGCGATTTGCTTTGTCATTTTTATTTTCGGGAAATTGAATTTATTTCTCGGAGCCTGAATATTTTTTTCAAGCTTGTGATTCCATGATTAGACTCGATCTAACCCAATCTCTTTAACCACAATAGGCATCTTTGAAACTTGAACTTCAAACTCAAACGACTAATTGTTTAGATATGTCAGTCTTAAATTGACATGGTAGCATGAATCACAATCAACGAAAAATGTACTGTCCCAGGGACAATACACGCCAATGTACCTGACTGTTCATAACAGGACTGTATAGTTCTTTTTGTACTGCGTATTTCCTTGCATACAATTTTGAGGAAGAAATATTAAGCAGAAAACTCTGATATACTGTTTCCTGTATCTTTTATTTCATGAAAGATAAATAATAGATAAATTAATTTATCAAATAAAATTAGACGCTGACATAATTGAAGACAATAGTCAATTATTTGTATAATTGTTTGCAAGAAAATTCTGATATTAATTATAGGATTTCGCAAGAATTATGTATACTATTTTACTGCAAAAAATGTATTGTAATTGGAGGAAAATAAAATTCAAAAGGTTATTATATATCCGTAAATAAAATGTGCCTTTATAATTTCTGTGTATGTCCATTGTATATATATATATATATATATATATATATATATATATATATACAGTTTTAACCCGCTGTGAACCTCTGTTTTGTCACCAATGAAATATACATGGAACAATCACATGTTCCATGCTTACCTAATCAGTGAGAATAGATGCAGTTACGATATAATAATATAACATCACGCTTTGTCACGTTCCGGGTAACATTCAGTTTTCTAATCTTCCAATAACAATTTTAGCTTTAAATTAGTTCCGAAAATATCGTTCACATTTTATTGAAAATATGCAATAAATTGCACCTTCAAAAGCAGAACTGCAGATTAAGCAAAGGGCTGCCGGCAACACAAACTATATCTACAATGAGTTCATAAGCCTAGTCTGACTCGTATATTTCACAGAAAATGAGAGTTAATTAAAAATGTGTATTGCAAAGAAACTGCAATCGAATAATCCTACTGCTTTTGAAGTTATCTATAAAAGTGAAGTTTTGCAGACAGACGGGCACTTTGATTGCGAATTCTACAAATACAGATTTAAATTACGTCGCATTCAAATTTAATATTTGCTCCCTTCCAGTTTCAAACATTTAAGATTGACTATAGCATAACATCCCGTATCTAAATTGTTTTACATAATTTTTTTTGATAGAAATCACATCTCCTTTTATTGTTATATAATGTGTATTCACTCACGTTTTCTTAGGGTAAACCCCCAAACATTCCGGGCTGCACTCAAGAGCTCTGAGCTCCGCTCACTTGGCTCAGGGCTCCCCTCACTGGACTCCGGGCTCTCATAGTGCTGGTGAGCCCATGTTATTACCTTAATCATTCCAAGTACATGGCTTTTAAGATGGCTTAAATGGACCCAAAAGCTATTTACAGCCACGATCGACTGCTAATTGTCAGAAAACTTAACCGTGCGGTATATTTTTTTATTTGTATGACTTGTAAGTTCCAGGGACTACTTTACACGATTTTCAACAAGATTTGAAAAAAAAAAACTCAACATAGGAGCAAAATTCACGACCAAATTACTATGCTTCTTTGAATTACAATGTACCATAAAGAAAAGATGCGTCAATCCCATTAAAAATATAACGTATATTTTTTATATACCAGAGGCAATTTAAAGTTATTTGGGGTAATTCTAATATTTAGAAAAAAGTTCATAAATAAATGCCGAAATGTTGTTATATTTGCTTCTCTCGGCACTTTCAATGTTTAGTCGATATCAATCTTCCACAAAAACACACATCACAACAAAAGATTTAAAAGTACATATCAATGACAGGAATACAAGAACTTAATTTGAAGTGACATTTGGTAAAAACAAAAAATTCCAGATTTTTTCATGAAAATAAATAATTGTTCTAGGCAAAAGCGCCCAAACCCCCCGAAAATGAAATAGTCGTCCCCTTTCAGGTTAACTGCGAAGTCACAAAAGAAAAAAAGAACTAAATGGAGATGGTGAAATTTTGACGTTTTGACAAGTTTCTATTTGAAACTGAAGGAATTTCGATAGGCAAGCTGAAACATTGTAGAGATAAAGTAGAAAATATAAATTTTAGTAATAAACCGATTAAAGTTTTGGGGTTATACGTGGGAATTAATCAAAAAGAGTGTGATAAAATTAACTGGGAAGATAGATTTGAAAAGGCGAGAAAATTAATTAAATCTTGGGAAAAGAGAAACCTTACGATAATTGGAAAAATTCTTATCATAAAAACCTTGATAATTCCACAATTTACCTATATCGTGAACATGTCTGTTCTAAGCAAAGAAAATATAAATGTTCTAGAAAAAGAATTATATAAATTTATATGGACGGAAAGGGTGATAAAGTTAAAAGAACTACTCTGATTAATGATTATGAAAAAGGAGGGCTGAAAATGATCGATATCAATAGTTATTTCAAAACTCTTAAAATAAAATGGGTACAGAGAATTATGCTTTCTACTTCGAATGACAATTGGGCGGTCATACCGAAACTATTTCTGAATAAATTTGGAAGAAATCTTCTTATATTTAAAATAAACCTTGGGAAAAAAGACATTCGCTTTGTAAACAGAATTTTTGAATTGCCAAAATTTTATGAAGACATGCTCAAATGTTGGCTCGAGGCTAAAAATGTTCAATCTGTCAATCTGATACACTTTAGAGAAATAAAAAAAAACAAATTATTTGGGGTAACAGATTAATAAAATTCCAAAATAAGCCAGGTATCATGCAGAACTGGATAAACAGTGGATTGATATATGTAAATGATATAACTGATAGAAACGGAGAAATACGCGAAAATTATATATTAAATAAACTTAATAATAAAACAAATTGGATTTCGGAATTGTCGATAATACGGAAAGCTTTACCACAAGAGTGGATACGAAAACTAACCGCGGAAGAATCCATAAGGAAACTAACCACAGAAGAAATCATAAGGACAACCGTTTGTGTAAATAAAGATTTGATACATTTTAATAATAAATATATAAGCATAGAAACAATGGATAATAAAACTTTTTATAAGCTTTTGATAAGAAACAAAACTGAAATTAATATTTGAATAAAGAAATGGGAAAGAAAATTAGATTTAAAAGTTACACAAAAAGACAAATATTTAAATTTATCCATCAAATATTACCGCAAAATAACTTAAAAAAGTATAAATGGAAAGTGATAAGCTCAATATTGGCTACGCAAGAAAATCTGTATTTGTGGAAAAGGATAAATAGTCCCTTGTGTGCACATTGTCAATGGATTGATAATTATGATCATTTCTTTATTAATTGTGATCGGTTAGTTGATTTTTGGGAAAAAGTATATGATGGTTTAAATTCAATTGGCTTCTCAACGAGAATTCTTCTAAAACATATAGTTTTTGGATACAAGATAGATGATAAGGATTATTGGCCTTTGAATGTTTCGATTACTTTGATAGGTTTTTCAATATATAAATCATTTTATGTTTCGGAACAAAGGAATAAAATATTGATACATTTACCGTTTTCAAAAAGGAACTTATTTTCTACACAAACCTTTGGACAAAGATAGAAACCGCTGAAACTGTTAACAGATTTAATAAACTAGTAAAAACTTGTTTTCATATAGCATAACGTTTATAAGATAATATTCGAGTACGCCTAGTAAAGACAAATACCCCCCCTTTCCTCACTCATAAACTTCTATGAACTGAGGTAAGCTATTGATAACGATTTTAATTTTAATTACTGTAAAGAAAGGAATAAAATTCCCCTACCTTGTGGGGGTTATAACAGGTACATCCAAAATAAAAATAAGCAATCGAAACGACACGTGTACATGTATTAAAAATCAAATAAGTTCTTGACCTATCACGGTGCATGTTCCGGAATTATATGTACATGTATGTTATACATTTAGTTATATGATTTTGCCATTGTGTTCTTCGTATTTTTATAAAAATCATATTTATATGATTATATGATTATATCATTTTGTGATTTGTATTTAAAATGTAATAAAATAAGTTAACTTGCCTCTGTGATACCCTGATCACATAGGCACTAATATTACAGGGTACTTTGGTAGCAAAGCTGTAGTTATCAAAGTTACTGTTAACAGCTATATGTGCAATATTTTTGTTGATCAATAAAAAAAAAGTTTCTATTTGAGGCACATACTTTTGTTTTTCTTGTGTAGCTTTGCCACTTGTTGCGTCTTTTTTTTTCCATACATGTGGTTTAGTTGTTTTTATTTTACGGTCTTCTCCTACTGTTCGTTTAATATGTTCACTCATGTATAACATAAAAGATCAATAAATCAGATATTGGCGTGCTGTCAGTCTTATTTGTGGCATTTTAATATAACGGATTATTACATTCGGACAAAGGTAGGTCTTTGTTCATTTTTACAACGCCTTGAAAATTTATCACAAGTTCACTGTCGTGTACCCGATAAGGATCGGTCATTTCAAGATGGCGGAGGCTACAGAGAAAAAAAAAAAGTATTCTATTCTATATGAATAATATCACATAATCATTTTAAGATTTTTCCACATGCATAGTTTCAAGACAGCACGTGCACGTTAAATAACACCAAACTTAGCTATTGGCGCTTTCTACATATGTAGGAAACAAGTATCAGAACTAATGTCTTATCTCTAGTGCTGATTTTATAAATTTCACTCATAACTTCATACTTTATTTGGCAAAGTGCTCTTTCGGGTTATAAGTGTACATTGGTAGCCAAGTGCTTTCTGTCTATGCTTAGAATCTTTTCAGGGACCAGATATTAGCTGAAATATTGTTACAGTTTATCCACAAGCAGCTCTAAATATACGTCCTTGTTTTGAGGAAATATTTTGTTTATCAACACTGCTGAATAAGCTCACCCTGTGTATTGTAAGGATAAGAGTAATTTTATTTCTGAATCACTAATTCTACACCAATAAGAGAATAGCTTTAGCCTGAGCTGTATTTAGTACAGTATTAGCTCCAACACATGAACTCCGTGCTCCAACATTAAGGCTCCGGTCTCTACTCACAGGGCTCCACGCTTCACTCATTTGGCTGCGGGCACCACTCAATGGGCTCCAGGCTCAGCATGGACACCGAGCTGACAAGGAACTCTGGAGTCTGTGATTTTACCCCTCTCGATGATTTAGTTAGCAGTTAGCAAATTGGCTAATTTTTTTTCTGTCAAATACTGACTATCAGCTCATTTTTGCTTTCATTAATTCTATTATTTCAACAGAATATTCTAGATGACAAAGAATACAGAATATTTCTTCAATTACAAACATAATATTTCTACATTTTATCTTTGTAATTTTTCTCGGTCCTTGAAATATAGTGTATTTTTGCATGTTTTTTGGAGGGTGTAATTTTTAATCCCGTATTCAGATGAAACTGCTAAAGTGATTATTTTTTGTTGGTTTCAATAAGCAATTATGATCTATGCGCGTGTCACACTTATATTGTATATTACATGGAATAAGGGACCGACAATTTAACTTGAAATGGG
>MJUU01026971.1:0-64222 GCA_002080025.1 Modiolus philippinarum | reverse complement strand
CAATATATCTATGGATTATGAATTAAATTAAGGTATATAATACAATTACAGGGTATCGACATACAGATACGAGTAAGAGAACTATACAAAACATGATTTATAGAATCTATGTCGCTGTACATGCAGAAGTCTCCTAAAACATCGTTCAAAGATGATATTTTAGAATGATTGAATTCCTTTTACTAATAATGATAATTTCATAGGTCTTATAGTATATTCGAAATTACCAGTTAGATACGCATTATTGGTTTTATTGAAAAAAAAGAATGTGTGTGGGGAAGCTTGAGACGGGGTATGAATTCTATCAGATGTGCTTGATTTAATACGGGACTTGTATATTTATTCGTCCCAGGTTGAATTTATCATAAACTTTTGCAAACCTATATGTATTATGTGTCTACATTAATATAAACGAGGAACAGAACTAGTATATATTGTCACGAATTCCAGTATTTCTATTCTTGAGCTGAATCACTTAGATTCGCTAACAATTGGAAAAGAACCTGTGTTTGTAAAAAATGTAAAAATGCAATGAAATTTACTACCAAACCAGCAAAAAGTTTAGAATATCGGTCCATGTCTGTGAATGATGGAGACAGTCAATGTCAGACGAGGTAAAGACAGAGAACGTTTGTCTATAGCTGCAACAGACAATAACGGTCTATATAACAGTGTGTATATGATGCTGACTGTCACTGTCAGACAGATGAGGGTTTAAAGTGTTTGTCCTTGAATTTGAGCGATGTCCACAGACATTGACAGTCCAGGTGAATTTTCATAAAGTCTCAGATCGCCTATCAATGTCACCTGCAGTCCGACACAGTCATGGGCAGACATAGTAAATTTCTGTCAACGACTGTCAGTGTCAATGGAAGTCTCTAACAAACAATGCAGTAAATTTCACAGTCTTTTTCTGTTTTTGGCAGTCGTTGACAGTCAAAAAATGACTGCTGGTAAAGACAGTATTTTTTTTTTGGTTCATAGTGGTACATCCACCTTTACTCCTAGTAATAACTGTATGGAAGCTCAGATTGAAATATATGTCGAAGCATGGTCCTTATTGTATAACGTTAAAGAAACAAGTTTCATACTATGAATTTCAAGGAAACACTTCAATATGCCAATAGTTTGGTTGACGGCATATGGTTGGGATGCTGCTAAACCACAAATCGCAGGGTCATTGTGTTATTTCTTTTTTTTTTTGCATCCCTAGCGGCTAATGATGGAGATGTCACAATAACAGGCAGACAATCAACTATACCAATCGTTTGACAACACAATACTGTAACTGTCATTAGGCACCATGTATGCCAAGCTAAAAATAAACAGAGTCCGTCAGGTTTAAGAACCAAAAGAAGACAAATATATTCTATCCCTTAAATGACTATGACATTTATAAAATTCGACTCCTCAGATTGAAGACATTACCTTTTAGAAACCATCGTCCATCCCATTTTTGGAGGAAGCTATGCCTAAGAAGAAGACAACCGAGACCATCATATAAAAATCAAGAAATTTGAGTCAACACTAAAAGTCATATAATTGACTCCTAAGAAACCCCTTCTGTCCCCCTTTTTAGATATTAAATTGAAAGGTCACTGGTTTCAGCTATAGCGAGGATGATTATTGATATCACTGTCCGTCCAACGTTACCATTCCTTTCACAATTTTTTTTCAAATTTTTTTCCATGGAAACCATTAGGCCGATTAAAACAAAACTCTGTCACAATGGTCAATTTGTCCCAAATGAAAACGGACATGTTCAGGTAGATTTCAGGTCTTCACGGATTTGACATAACTGGTTTTGACTCAACCCTGGATTGACTCACTGACAGTGTGACGGATGTCCGTCCGGAGCTACTGATGTCAATCGAAGCTTTTAATGGAGTTTACACTGTCAGTACTTTAATCTATCGAACATAATAAAAATGGTATAGTTGGCCACGATTAAAAGGTAAAAAACACAAAATTATATACAAATTAAAAAACGCAAAAATATACAAATTAAAAAACACAAAAATTCGTGAAGGTTCCACAGAACCTAATGTCTCGCCCGTTCACTGCATTGCCATTATAATTTGACCTATATTCAGATGAGTTTGCTAGGTATATCTGGTTAAAATTGTTATCAGCTAATATTGCACAATGACTGTTTTCAATGAAATGTTTGCAAAAAATGTTTGGTTGCTATGTAGAATTCAAAAAAAAAAATAATAATAATAACTGGTCTTTAAAGTTTCAAGAAATTTTCCACGATTGGAATCCAGGATTTTGGAAATTTCACTATAGAAAATAATTATTCATACTGTAAGGAACTGAAAAAGATATGGTTGCCAGGTAGAATTCCCAAAAAATAACACATCTTTGATAGTTTCATGACATTTACCAAAATAAGAATCAAAGATTTTTGCAACTTGACTTTTGAAAATGATCATTATAACTGAAAGGAACTTCAAAAGTTATGGTTGCTAGGTAGAATTCCCAAAAATAACAGGTCTATGAGAGTCGCAGAAAATTTATCAAAATAAGATTCAAAGATTTTTGCAATTTGAATTTTGAAAATGATCCTTATAAATGTAAGGAATTGGAAAAGATATGGTTGCTAGGTAGAATTCCAAAAAATAACAAGTCTCTGAGAGTTCCAAGAAATTTACCAAGATAAGAATCAAAGATTTTTGCAATCTGACTTTTAAAAATCATCATTTTAACTGAAAGGAACCGAAAAAAGTTATGGTTGTTAAGTAGAATTCCAAAAATTAACAGGTCTTTAAGAGTTCCAGGAATGTAAACCAAAACTGGAATAAAAAACTTTGGCAAGTTCATTTCCATATTAAAAATGTTTGTTTGATTCAAATTTATTAAAAAAAGCATTGTTGCTAAGAAGAATTTAAAAAAAGCATTGTTGCTAAGAAGAATTTTAAAAATAGCTTGTCTTTGAGAGTTTCAGGAAATTTACCAAAGTTGGAACCATTTTATATAATTCTTTAGTGTTCAAAATTATGATTGATACTAAAACATTGATAAAATTTGTAATTTAATGCAAAAAATTAAAAAAAAAATTATTGGTCTTAGGAATTTTCAGGAAATTTACCACAGTTAGAACCGGAATCAAAATTCCAACAGCCTGTTACACATCTGCACATTTTATGCAGAACTGTCAATGTTAATGTAATTCTATTAAGATTCAAAGACTGTATTCTCCTTCTTAACAACTAACATTGAAATCTTTTAGAAAAAAAACTAAGTCCAAATTTGGAAAAAATACAGAAAAACCAGAAAAAAAAATCATTTTTTTTCAGTTCTTAGGTAATTTTCTGACCATCATCAAATGTTTTACCACTTTTTTTATGAAATTCCAATAAGATTAAATAACTTCATTTGACTTCTAAAAAACTTTAAGCACATGGTTAAAATAAATTTCTTGTGCAAAAAAAAAACTAAGTCGAAATATGGAAATATTACGAAAAAACTAAATAAATATTTTCAAAAATTTTCAGCTAGAAGTAATTTGCTGGCCATTTTCTTGCTTCTGTCAAAATTTCAAATAATTCCATAAAGATCTGATGAAGATATTAATGTTAAGAAAACTTTAACCACAGGGTTAAAATAAATGTTAACGACGAAGCCGACGACGCCGACGACGGAATTTTTGATCGCTATGTCTCGCTTTCGCGTCTTTCGTCGCAGGCGAGACAAAAATATACAAATTAAAAAACACAAAAATATACAATTAAAAAACATACAAGAATGACAAAAATTGAAAGAATGGAAGACTGCCATACGCTTCGGACGTATGGCCTTCGACTAGGGGACTAACGAGCTGAAATACGGAAAAGGAAATGGAAAGGACGAGAGATGGCAGACCTAATGACGTGTCACAGATATTACTTGTATAAATCGTGCCAAATCTTGAACATAATCAAAAACGAGAAATAAAACATTAGTTATCTGTACTATGTAAATATTAAATTTCAATACATAAAAAATATAAAATAGACAGTGTCTTAACATTCCTGCCAAAGGGTCAAACAGTTCCAAAACAATTGATGATTTTTTGTTCAAGGAACTGTCGTTGTTTCTCACCTGTACTAGTTTGTATAAGGACAGTTACATGCATATCCAGTATGCTGTGGTTGGCTCGCAAAAAATGTTCACCTACTGGGCAATCCTTTCCATTGGTGATGCTCTTTATGTTCGACAAAGCGATCACCCAATCTACGGCAGGCCTCACCCACAGAGATCATCCTTTAGTGTTTACAGCCCACAGCATACACTACATTTTCAGTAGAACACGTGAAACCATTTTTTAATTTGAAAACGTTAGCCGGCCCTACTACTTCATCAGTTTCCAAAGCAAAAAGATAAGTCAAACAACGAGATCGCTTACATTGTCTAGTGCCCTTATATTTACAGGGAGTTTTAGGAGTAGCACTCTTGAAAGAACTAGTTACAAGGTGCTGTTTTAGACTCTTCCCTTTTCTGAAGGCTGCAACAGGAGGCGAATCCTGGAAAACTGCCGACATATGTTCATCCTCGAGAACTATAGATTTGAAGTTGCGTATCAAAATGTTTTTGATAGCTTCGTTGGAAGGTTGGTATGTCAAGACCAACGGAACCCGGTCGTCTGTATTTCTCACCCTTTTCTCCATAGGCCTCGGACCTGGTCACTCGGGAAACTAAATTCATAGCTCGATCCAAAACTTTGCTGGGGTAGCCTCTCTTAACAAAAAAAAAATCCATTCTGTTACATTGAGTCCTGAAGTCCTGCTCGTCACTACAGATACGATTGTGACTTTGGAATGTCATCCTTGCATGACGTTGGGTGACAGGACTCATAATTTAAATAACATTGGGCGTCTGTCGGTTTATAAAACACTGAGGTCGAAATTTACCCATCCTTTATGATGTCGAGGAAAGAGAGACTACTTTTGTTGACTTTAAAAGTGTATTTGATGGCCGAATAGTACGAGGAAACATAGTCAACGAAAGACTTAAGTTCATCTTCACTGTCAGAGGACACCCCAAAAACATCATCAATGTATCTTTTATAAAGTTCGGGGACAGGTCCTATATATGTCTTGTAAGTTATACCGTAAAATTTTAGTTTGACTTCGTGAATGATGCTTGTGCTACCGATTTTCCATTGTGACGGTTTAGATACTAAGTAGATTTACAGAACATTTTGAAAAAATTCCTTGGTTCTCTTTGAAAGTTAGAGAAGTAACATGTGATATTAATTTTCATTGGCTTTGTCTAAGAGTTAGAAAATGACATTAATTTATCCTCCGCCATTCAGATCTTTCAAAGCAGTATATGCTTATAGTGTAACGGGTTTCGTAAGTGAGGCAGGACATACTTACCCCACCAGAGCACCTGACGTCTCTCCTGGTTTTCATTAGAATTCAAACTATAAAAGCATGAGTTCTAAAGCTTATTTTTATCCGTGCCTGGACGAGGCTGTCTCACGTCCTGTTTTTGTGTGCGTGTGTGTGTGTGTGTGTGTGTGTGTTCCCGTTTTTGCCATATGGACTTTGGTTTTCGTAATTATTACTTCCTATGGTAGTCTACGAACGTTCCTCCCAATGAAAAATAAATCACAGACAGATTATATTCAAACTGGATTTCAGCTTTTATCCAGAATTTGTCTTTAGCCTGCCTCTGTGTGTCTGTCGAAAAGCGATTTTGGTCAATTGGCACTACTTGCATATGTTTCCAGTCATAAGCGGCGGAATTGAAATGTAATGCAGTGGCCTGTGGTCTTTCCTTTTTCCGAATGTGGTCACAGTGCAAGTTGATACGAAGGTCGAGTGGATTTCTCGTTTCACCGACATACTTTTGTTGGCAAACAGAGCAAGTGATGACATAAATGACATTACATTACTTGCAGGATAAATAGCTGTGGATGTGTCACCGGTTGCTGTGCCCTTGAATATTTTTGTACAAGAACTAAAATTGCACAGAATACAACGTTTGTCGGAACATGCTTTAAATTGTCCATTTTCGTATATGGTAGTTTGGCTCTAGCGCAGAATATCCTTCAGATTTGTGGTACGACAGTAGTAAGAGGGTAGTATGCTTCTACATTCTGATGTATCATGATGTCATTCAAAAAATTCCCTAGTCATGCTAATGAGCCAATAAATCAATCACCTGTCATGTCCTCTCAGAATACTTACATAGAACTATGGCATTAACATAAAAACATACAAATATTTGCAAAATTATTTTAACGCCTTGTTATCATTTCAACTTACAAAAATTGTAAATTAATATAAATAGTTTATGATAATGTGTACACATATGGTTCCATATTTCATTTTACAATCCACATAGAAGTTTTACATCTCTGAAATTTTTATTGTAAGCAATCGTGTCTTCAATCATACACCTTGAAGGAATCGATAATTCCACAATTTCAACACTGCTCAAACATTGTCGTATTATATGTCTAATTGTAGCTCAACCTAAACATACAAAAAGCTTTCTGCGTCGCTAGAAAGAAAAAATGTATAACTATTGTAAAAGTGGTCGTTAAACATACCAAATTGAAGCTAATACCTGCGTAAAAAACTATTTCCCTTCAACGAAGTTATAACGAAGTTACTGAAAACTTATTTTGTGCATATAAGTCATTTTGACAACTTATGTCTCTTCAGTGCAGATGAAATCAAATATTGGAAACCCAGAAATCGTAATATAAACTATATACTTCTCAAAACATATAAGTGCACATCCCTAAGTTTACACCTATGGACCAATATTGCATATTTGTTTCCTGAATAACAACAGGTCTTTCCCTTTAAAAGCTTTAGATTGTTGATTCCTCTACAGAATCTGACGTAACTACCGGATTTAACATGTTCAACACGGTAAGTATCATATAAAAAAACAGGAAATGCCTACTCTACCGGTGCACCTGATCTTGTCAATGCATTTAATTTATGTCCGTGTTGTAAATCTGTATCTCTTTTCTGTCCCATACCTATGTGATATCTCTGTATCTTTGTATTTCCGATGTTGAATGATGCCATTGTCTTTGGATTATTTTTCAGACTGACCGTTCGATTTGGTCTCGTAATAAAGTGGCAATTATTTCTATGGCTGCACAAATGCGTTCCATTTAACCTATCTCTCGGTATCTAAAAGAGGTGAGTGTGTCAGTGTGTGTACACAGTTCAAAAGATGCCAAAACACCGTGTTCTGACACATCCAATTAAAGGTGTTTTCATTTATATGTTTGTCCCATTGATCAAGGTGGTCCTCACTAAATATTCAAATCAAAGTACGACATTTGAAGGTGAATGCAAAACATCGCACTGAAGCTTATTATTCACACATTTTAAAAACAGCCTAAACCAACGACAATCTGGTGTTATAATTTTTCGATGTACGCTTTACAGAGTTACCAACATAATAGCGTAGCATTTCAAACTGATTACTCGTACATATAGTTTTACATTTTTAAATTTAAGTGTTCAAATGGCAAGATATGAACCATAAGTGGGAAAAATAAATCCGTCACTGTGTTTTGTTTCTTCCTCCAAAACCCAGAAGCTGGATACAAGGTTTCTAGTGGTAGTATCATGAAGATCAATCCAGATTAACGAATGGATGCAACATCGAAAACGAGAAAGGACGGGAAATTTTGAATAGAAAAAGAATACAAGGTCAAGTAAATGTCTGACAAACATCACAATTAGTCGCAAAATATATGTATCTCGCTAAAGAGCCATCTGGTAAAAAGAAATTGTGCAATGGAAAAATAAAGCAAACACAACAAATTGATATAAAAAATAATCAAACTGGTTTGTCATTGTTTTTACATTTAACTATTTTGATCAATAAACTGAGTATTTTTCCGATCAGCCTCATGTCAGATTTGTTTCCACATACAAAGACATATTCAATTACGTTGTCATTCCATGAGTAAGTCTTTCTTAACCTTTCGGAACACCTGGAAATCATGTTGATGACACCACTTAAGATCAACACACGATTGTTTACAATACAGTTTTCAGAGATGTATATCTTCTATGTGGATTGTATAAAATTAAATAAGGAACCATATCTGTACATAATCTTAACTATTTATTTTGATTTAAAATTTCTTAGTTAAAATAATGACAAGGTGTTAAAAATAATTTTGTAAATATTTGTATGTTTGTATGCTAATGCCATATTTTTGTGTAAGTATTCTGAGATTAACGGCTCCAAAAGACTCGCTAGTACACATATAGAATCGCAATTATGTCGGTTTCTGATTTACCTGTCGTTTTAAAAGTCAAAATCACTATTGCGTGACAATGCCAAAAAGGCCCAAAAGACGCCTAGACTCACATATAATTCATAATAAGGTCATATATGACTTTAATGTCACTTTTAAGAGAGAAATCACTTATGCGTGACGGTGCCGAAATAGCTCAAAAAGACCCGTAGACACACGTAGAACCAAAAACAAATCTATATTTGACTTAACTGTAGTTTTTAAAGGCAAAATGCGTGACGCTGCCAAAATGGGTCCAAAAGACTTCTAGACACACAAAGAAACGATAATGAGCCAATATATATCTTAAATATCATCTTTTTGGACAAAATTAGTCATGCATGACGATACGAAAGTGGCTTCAAAAACTTTCTAGACACACAAAGAATCCATAATAAGGCCATATATATCTGAGATGTGATTTTCAAATGTAAAATTACTCATGCATGACGATACGAAAATGGTTTTAGTAAAAATTGTTAAATGATGGGTTGCAGTAAGGCCTTTTTCCGGCCCAAATTTGATATAATATGTTTAAGCGTAACCTACAATATATGTAGTTTACGATTGTACAATAAAATATCAAAACGCGCATGTGCAAGTCACGTGATCACGTTATTTTACTAGCACCCATGTCAAAAGAAGGAATAGAGTAAGAAAAGAATAAAAATTGGCACATTGCCAAAACAACAATGAACTCCATTTTGATATTAAAATCATATGCAAATGATACTATTCTACCCATGAAATAATTCTTTTGTCAATCAATTTCTTTTTTGAAAGGGAATAATACAGTTTAATACAGATAACACTTTGTAAGAAAAATATACACAAAAACTTCATTATTCGAGAAACATGCGGTACCATACCACTTTGTGAGAAAAATATACCCAAAAACTTCATTTTTTGAGGAACATGGGGTACCATACCGTCCGATTTTCTGATATTTTCTGGATATTACTATCAATTTGAGCTCTTCCGACATATTTTCAATTAGTTCTACATAGATTTCTATATTTTAAACAAAATATCACGTTAGTGGACTTAAATAAAACGATTTTGTCGACTTTAAACGCTTGATTGGCATAGGTATCAGTTTTATTTTTCAGAATTTTTTTTTTTTTTTTTTTTGATTTTCGAAAATTTTTCCTATAATTCAAATATGTATAGTTGAATGTGAATAATTTGCGCTTTATTTGGTGTAATTAAGGAATAAAAAACAAAATAAATAGCCCGGTAGTCCCCTAGTCGAAGGCCATATAGGCCGAAACGTTGGGCAGTTTTCCCTTCCTCTCTTTCCTTTTTTGTCATTTTTATGTGTTTTTTTATTTGTACATTTTGTGTTTTTTACCTTTTAATCGTGGCCAACTACATGTATACCATTTTATTTTGTTTCATAGTTAATTTGTGGCCATTGCACAACATATTTATATTTTTATAATTAAGGAATATTTTTGTTAAATATTCAGAGGTTTAACAATGAATTATACCAGTGAAGCATATAAAACTAAAGATCCATGTATGTGTGATATTTTAACTGAGGCAGGCGTTTTGAAAAAAAAAATACACATATGGTTAAAAACTACGGTGTTGAAAGGTATCAAATAGATTATGCTTTTACTAAATTTATTTTTTAGCAAATCAGTTGGCCGATTTAAGGCCTGAATGCAACCCACCCTTTCTACATTTGTATGTTAACATTTTGACATGATAATATTACAGTATGAATATATAACAAATTTATTCCTTTACTTTAAACAATATTTTATTCAATAAATCAATGGGATTAGACAGCAGGCACAGCCTATATTAGTCCTCTCCCTTTACATAAGGCAACAAGCAACAGAACATAATAACAGTTACATAATATACAGCATAAACTATTATACATTACATATAGTGGTACATTTTATTTTATTTATTTATTTTTATTTTATACATATTAATTTAACTGTTAACATTTTTTTCAACTTCAAAGATTTAAGTGTACTATTATGAGAGAAAAATGTAAAAGTATAAATAATTTTGTCAATCCATTGAAGATCTGAGAGAAAAATAAAAATTATACACAAAGGGGAATAACCCAAATTCAAACTATGCTAAGCTTAAAGATTTTTTTTTGTCATTATATATGACAAAAATTTATATATCATTGTTAATAAATGCTCAATAAAAACCTTATAATTATTTTAGCAATATAATATAAATGAAAATATATGAAAATTGTCAACATCTCCATATATTCATGTAATATATTTAAGTATCTATCACATGATAAGAACCTTTTTCAATACAGGTTTAATAAACCTTTTACTCCCTTTTATGTATTTATGAATAGAAGATATTAAATCTATATTTTGTGTTACAGTCAGACCATCACTACCATATAAGATATTGTCAATATTAAACTCAATACCTAGTGCAGTGAACTTTGAGATAAGTGTTTGTCTTAAGTTATTGTATGATGGACAATGAAGAAAATAATGTGATGGACTTTCAACCGAAGCATTGCAATTTGGACAGTTTGTTCTATCTGCTAAATGGTGGCTAAATAAGTGCATATTTAAATTACTTGCTTCATTCCTAATCTGGCAACAGATAATATTTTCTTTTCTATCACCAGAATCAAAATACTGTTTTACTTTAACTTGTGTTTGATTAAGTTTTTGCTTAAATGATTCCACAATGGTACTATTTTCTGACCAAAGGTGATAGCTCATTCCAAAGTCTTAATGTGCTAGGCAAGAAGCTTTTGCTAAATGAAACAGTATTACAAAATGGAATTCTTAGATTATTTGCAGAGATAGGTTGCCTAAGGTCATAGGAATGTTCAGGTATAGTCAAAGGATGTACTATGTCATAGAGATATTCTGGAGCAAAACCATTAATAATTCTATATAGTAAAATCAGTTTATGTTTTTCACGCCTTTTGTGTAATGGCTCCCACCCTAATTCTTCATATATTTTCGACTTTGAGGAATTTACCCGAAGCCCTGTAATAATTCGACCAGACTCCATTTGAACACTCTCTAGCAGATTTGACTCAGCTATGGTACAGTTGTCCCAAACCACATCTGCATATTCTAAGACTGGACGTATGAATGACAAATATATAGTGGTTAAGACTTAATAATTGTGGAACGCAAATACTGATCATAATGAAAATCGAACTTGCCCTATATTTTAAGCATAGTAGCATTATCCCATAATAAACTTGACCTCTGAGCAAGCTAAAGAAATCATCCGAAAACCATAGAATTTGAAGATTTTCCGTAATTCAAGGGCAATACCTGTGGAACACTGAAAACTGGCCACGGTGAAAAATCAATTAAACGTTGAACTTTAACTTTCTGAAAAATAACAATGTCCCAAAATATCAAAATACAAAAAATACCGAAGTTGCACAAAAACAGTAAATTTCGTTATGCTGTACTAACCTCTTATCAGCATGGATAGACATAATCCAAAAGTAGTCCAAAAAGAAGTACTCATTTTAAAAAATATCGAAATAGGAAGCTAAATCAAGTATCAAGGACATATACCGAGTGCCATACATGGAATGAAGCCTCAGTATTTTTAAATGGTTAGAATTTTGATAAAAACAATTAGTTTCTATAACACGCAAGGTAAAATGTTAATGTCAGGCAAGTCCGTCTGATTATTGGGCTTGTGAATACCCTCTGAGACCTCTGGTCCACTAGCAATGGCATCGGTCCAATGGTTCAAAATGCAAAAATACAGAAGTTACATATAAACTCGACTTCAAGAATACTGAATAATTATCCGGAATCATTTGCGTAATTCAAGAGTAATAACTGTATCAGCAAAGACTTTGTACGATGAAATATTAATTTTCTGATAATACACGCGCAGAAGCCGTAAACTTGCTTGCTTGTATGTCTCGTAACAATGGAGCCAAGGCTTATTTGACTCTAATAGTTTTTGTGAAGGTGCTGCAGGACAGCAGATCAAAACTACATTGCGATATGCTGTAAGTCTGATTTTTGAAATTACCTAGGAATTCAAGCTATACCATAGTGTCATGTATTTCTCGACTTTTCTTGTCAATACATTTTATAACTATAATCTAGTCAAGTCTAACAATTCTTCGTAAACGTCAGTGCAAATGATTCCTACATTTTCCACGCTTTTCAAAACGACCAACACTAATACTCACTAATTTTTGTACACATCTATAACACTAATTTTAGTCCCCTAGGGTATCAACAACCCAGTTGTCCATTACTTTAGTGCTGGTCCGAAAAGCCACAAAATAAAAAGTTCCAGTATATTTTGCAATTTTCTAGAACTTAGGTGTGGAAAGCCATGGCTTTATTTACTTTATATCATGTCTCTACTAGCTGTTTCATATATCATTGATTTTTGGTCTGTAATAAAGAAACATTAATTGTTGAAATGGCCATGCGTTATATTAAAAAAAGAAAAAAACCAACTGGTATCCGGTATTTTGAAAATTCTATGCTAAAAAACTAAAATATGCAACTACATCCAAAAAGTTGTTAAGTTTCGATATATGCTCTTAGCTGCTCACGACTTTGTCTTTTAAAGAACATTCAATGACTTGATATTCTACTTTAATTCAAGACGAGTAGTTTCCGCGATCAGTGTATTCAAATTATGACCTTAGTTTGCCCGTGGCTCGATCGTGAAAACAGAATATCGTCTCCATGGACTCATTAGACCTAAGATCATATTTTCCTAAAAAAATTGTGCAGTCCTTCCAAACTCCACATTATTCAAGTGTTACGAACGTAGATTACTGAGAAAAACCAAGTAGAATCGTGTGAGGGTGCAGAGATGACTGGAGACGCCCAATATACTAAATCAACACACATATCTACCATATCCTACCCTTATCATAGCCATAACGTAAACCATCATGACCACCTTTACCGTTACACTAACACTAGTCTCCTGACATCGGTCTTTATGTTCTAAACTGTACTATTGTCTCCATTCTTGTTTCATTCTGTTCCATTACTCCTTAAGGCGATATTAGTACTTTTCCTGGTCTCTTTGTGCTTCTTTTTTATTGTTTTTGGGCCTAAACCTAATTCTGATTTTTCTTCCTTTGCTTTATTCACTGGTGTTTTCCTTTTAAACATATACCTTTATTTTTGGGTCTCCTATTACTCTATATTTTTTAAGTGGTCGGGCGTAGCAACGGTTGAGCAATTTCGTTAAAGTCCATTTGTAAAGGTAGGCCAAAATATATGGTTTTATATTTTAAAAACTAATCCGAAAAACAAAACAAAATTTCGGCAACTGTATAAATCGTTTTTTTTTGCATTTTGTAATTTATTACGTCACTCTAATCAAATCATTCCTTTTGAAAAAATATAGCTGGAAAATCTGATCTTGACTCTACAGTCCAAATGGATTTGACTTCTCTGGATTAATTTTTCTAGATGAATTCTCTGGATGCCTAAGTACTGCACATATTGTTCCTTTACTCCCAAAGCCAAATTAGTTCTCTATCAGCTTTTACACATATTTCGGTATATTGATTTCCAAATGATGTGATCTGCAATGAAGACATAAGTTGTCGAAATGCGCATATGCAGAAACTAAATTCACAGTAACTTTAGTATTTTGTAAGCCATCAGTACCTTTCCTAGTCTGTTTTCTGTGCTTCTTTTTTTTTGTTTTTAGCCTAAACCTCATTCTGAATTATCTCCCGTTGTTATGTTCCTTTAAGTTTGTTTTTTTGAATTTTCTTCCTTTGTTATAGTCCCAACGGACACGACTATTAACCTTTACAATTTTTCCTTTAGGTGATTCTCTGGGTGCTTTGTACTGCACATTTTAAGGGTGAGGATCAGTTGGAAAAGAGAGGCGGAGCTGTATCAAATCTTCCTGTATTGGCAATATCCTCTCCCTCTATAAGCATGGTGTTATTAAAAACGGATTTGTTTTCCCCTGCTGTCCTTGTTTATAGAGACTGCATATCTGTGTAAAGGGCAGGTTGTAAACTCTTTCAGTTGTCTATGCATCTCTTTTCGTTCTTGGTTATATTTTACAGACAATCAGGAAGTGTTTTGCTTTTTCTCCACTCCCACATTCCAAGTTTGATGGCATTTTAGTCTGGTGTCTTCACTCGTGCAGATTGCTGTATCCAGTTCTTAGTTTTGTAGTTAAGTGTCAAAAGCGTCGATTTGGCATGCTTGAGCATCTCACTTTTGGTATATAATTTTGAGATGTTATCCTGTCTCTGCATGTTCCTATCTAGTTTCCAATTTGCTTTTGACCTATTGTTTTACTGCTATCTTAAAATGTGACATTATAGGGTGATGATGTTATGACTCACATCAAGACTAGAAGCTTCTGTAGCAACCTGTCTGCTAGTTTGTTTGCTATGTCGTTCCCGACTATTTAAGAATGGCCTGGGACCCAAGATATACAGTTGTTTGAATGTCTATTTTGTCTACATGTTACATTTTTCTAGATGTCCCCGATTATATCCATGTATTTGTTCGACTGTCAGTCAAGAGTGAGAATACCAACTGCCGTTTGACTGTCTGCGAGGACCCTTACAGTTATGAGCCCATTAAGATGTAATACATACAGTGTTCTAAGACCATCTCTATGGCAACTAGTTCTGCAAGAAATATTGACCCTCGTTGGGCTACTGGTTTTTGTATAGGGACGCTGGTGTTACTACCTTGATAGACAATAGAGCCTGTCCCACATTGTCCACGATTGTTTTGGCAGGATTCGCTTATGAAGGCAACGATCGTTTCTTTGTTTGTATTCGCAAGCAGTTGTTCCATAACCTGCCAACATAGTGTACTTTTGTAAGTTTTCAACTTAGTTTACTTTATGTCTATAGGAGTCTAGGATGGTGTTTATTTCGCTGAACTTGATTACTCTTTTTTTAGGGTGCCGTTGGGTGTGGGGTTTCCTCACCGTTCATTGAAGATCTTATGGTGGCTTTGAGTCGTTATTACTCCCCTTTGGGTCGTTGTCTCTTTGACACATTCCCCGTTTCCCTTCTTTTTTTCTATTTTTCCAGCGTCCCTATTTTTGGAACAGTGCCCAGTCGACTCTAATAAGTTAGTTTGCCCATCAACAGTATTTTACACCCCAGCTTAAATGTTAGCTCGGGTTCAATAAAAGTGATGCCAACTTTTGCTGTTTTCTTTGCATGTCTGTACCTTGGTTGAGTGACTTTCCAAATGTTGATTCTATAATTTCAAAAGCATTACCCCTTCGGAACAGTTCCAGTTCTTGCTTTATGGACTGTTATAATGATTTAAACTAGATTTTAGCGTTTTCCCGAACCGATATCTCTTCTATCCTTAAGTTGATACGGTCGATAGAGACAATGTTAGCTTCCACCTCCGTTGCTTGTCTACCTGCTGTTCCTGGAAGTCCTTAATACATCGTCAAACGAATACTGAAGCAAGAACGAGGAAAGGGGTAATTCTATAATCATTAAATCCAAAATCACGGCAATTCACATCCAACACGAATTGTGACAGTATGACAAAGACAAAACAAATAAACAAAAATGAACAAGAACGCCACACAACTAAAGCATTAGCAGTATGAACCCCTTTAAAAACTGAGGTATCATCAGGTGCTCCGGAAGGTTAAGCATGAACTGCTCCACACGTGACACCCGTAACACTGCCAGTGAAAAGTCCGGTTTTGTCACAGTCAGTGTTAGTCAGTCCGGTCTACCCAAAGATATCTGTTCTCATCATTGTAACGTTCTGTAAAATCGTGGTGACAACCGCATTACTTCTGTAGTGACAATTGCAACAGTGACTGAAGATATCCTTGATGAATAATTTTTTGAGACAGTAATTTCGCTCTGTTGACAAAATCGCTGTACAAACTACAGGCACGGCAATAGCGAATGAGTTGTGAAATGTAAACGCCATATGCCGGAGATGTGGGAATATTACTGCTCAAAAATGGGAAGATCACTATTGGAAAGTCGAAAGTTTTATTTTCAGACGTCCAGAGTTGTCAATGTAGAGGTATTGGTCCAGGTATGATGCTGATGATGGTGTATCAGTGGTCTCTTTAATTTCGAGTTCATTTGGGTAGGTATATAAGATGAAGGTTATCCTTAAATTGTGGATTGTTCACTGAAAGAACATCATCTATATAACAGAAACTGAAATTAAAGGATTTGGCTAGCTTATTGTCTTTTTTCTGTACTAGTCCTTGTATGAACCTGGCTTTATACGAATAAAGAAACAAATCTGCTAAAAGTGGGGCACAATTAGTCCCCATAGATATCCTTATTGTCTCCTGGAAAACTTGTCCTCCATATTGTACAAATATGTTATCAATCCAGAATTTGAGTATTGCGATGACATCCTCCACTGTACACTTTTTGTGTGAATCAGTTTGATGTTTAACAAAAAGGCCCCATCTTTACCTATCACTTAATATGAATATCTTCTTTCACCCTTTTTAGTACAGAAAGACTGGTGTATTAAATCCCAGAGTACTGACTTTAGTTTATCGTGTGGAAGAGTAGTATAGACAGGAGAAAAATCGAATGTTTTGACACTGTGCAGTGGTTGAGTTCAGTTGAACAGTTCAGTTAACAGAGGGCTCATCCTTTCCTTTGTATGTTGTCTATTTTCTTCATATTTTCTTGTGATGTTATCTGCCATACTGGGCTAGCATATTCTATTTTTGATCTGACCAAACTGTTATAGATGTTTACTAACTTTTTCCTATATATATAGGCGAGTCTTCTTATTTCCCTGATGGTATGTATGGCCCTATTTGCTCTCATTTCTGACTGATTAGTGTGTTTGCTGAAAATGAGGGGGCTTTTCTTAAAGTTCTACTTCTGTGAAAACGATACACACGAAAAAATGATTCCAACGTATTTTGTGTTTTTGTCTTATGTTGTTTCGTCTTTTCATTTACAATAGACAGATACACACAGGGGCTTCATTTGCTGCACAAAGAGATTTTTAAGATAACCAGAAAATAACCAAGGGTTAGTAATGTTTAGATGACGCTACTGAATACAGTTCAATGTAATCAGTGACGGAACTTACTTGTTCATACACAAAATGAAAGTGACTGGCCTTATGTAAATTTAGAGGTCAACTTCGCCCGATCCATTCAATAAAATAAGTAGTACCCCAACCCAAATCCTACATCGTAAAGCACAAACGTATTAGGAACGGAGAGAACATTTTTGTACGTTGGTAATTTTTTTGTACGTTCACGAATTACAGTGAAAAAGCACAAAAACCAGAGTTATACGGTAAATACATCGTACATGCAGAGTCATTGTACCGAATAAACCGAACTCGTACCGAACAAACACCGGAACCCTACCGGACGAGCACCGAAGAAAACGTATTTATAACGGTAACATACCGGACGAGTACCATTATTAGAACGAATGGCTAACGAAAACGTATCGTTGTCTACGTTTGTCTTTTGTCTTTTTACTGTTTTTCTTGTGCAGTTCTTGTAGTTTTTGGCAATTGTAAGTGTTTCCTGTTATCTTTGCTACTTATTTACACAGATAATCATTACGGCGTGCTTGACCAATTAAATTCATTTTCTAAAAATGTCACCGAATAGAAAAGCAAGAGAATGACCCAAGAAACAGAGAAAAGAACATAACATTCTTCACTAACAACTCAAGGCGAAAATTCCAGTGAAGATACTCAAGACGAAGATCGAATTAAAGTTATACAGTCTTTAGAGTGGAGGTGCTCTTAAACGGCGAGAAAATGGACAATTTTTAATTTTCATGTTTTTGGTAAATTTTAGAAAAATGTTACAATATAAATACAAATAAACAAACACTGCATAAGTCTTGCAATTGCTAAATTAAAGAGGTATTGTAAAGCACCTTCTATTGGATGATCACATAATAAACAATCGTTGTGAATTCGTTTTCAGCAAAATAAAAATGGCAAAAGTAGACCTCATTTTAAAAGGTAACAAGAGGCTCTCAAGAGCCTGTATCGCTCACCTGGACCTTGATTAAAATAGACATTTTATGTTAAAGAGCCCTTATATATAATTAAACTATAAATCCAATATCCCTAATTAGTTAAAGGAGAGAAGACCTCTGTTAGTTTAACATTGGACCCCGTGGGATACACTAACTTCCCCGCTGGCTGCCATGTTGGATATCGCGCTGTCCTGAAAAACACCTTTTTGCAAGGGACCACTCAATGACTATTGCGGCCAAGTGTTGTTCCAATTGGCTCAGTACATTCAGAGGAGAAGATCTTTGAATGTGTTTTCCCACACTGTTCTTATCTGTTTTTTTTTCTTCTTTTTTTTTTACATATTTAATAGTTTTTAATTGTGGCCTACTTTGACGATTCTTATTTTTTTTATTACATTTTAAATTTGGCCGTTGCACAACATATTTTTATTGATTCATTTTATTTGGTGCCGGTCCTGTTGATTTCCACTGTAAGTCCGGAACTCGAACGGTTTATCCGTTATCTGTTCGGTAAAAGTCCGTTTCACCAATTTAATCTACCGTATATTAACGGATGCAAGATGGACAAGTGTAAGAGGGGTGTAAGAGGGGCTTCAATAACAAAATACCGAAGTTACTGTGAATTTAGTTTCTGCATATGCGCATTTCGACAACTAATGTCTCTTCAGTGCAGATCAAATCAAAACAGTTGGAAGTCCAAAAACCGAAACACGTGTAAAAGCTGAACAAATAACCAATAAGATCAAAATATGAAAGCCAAAATCAGCTAAGGACAGAGCTATGTAAGAGGGAGATACGCCTTAGTTTTAAAATTAAGATATTGCTAGTTTCCAGATAAAATCGGTTTTCGGTCCAGCACCGAAGTACTGGCTACTAGGTCGGTGATTATCCTCGGGGACTAACAGTCCACCAGCAGAGGAAGGTGAAACGAATCCTTTATATATGGCGTCATTTGGCTCCAGGGGAATGAATATTTCATTTGTTGCATATAGTGCCTGAATCTAATTTTTGGAATATGTATGTCAAACGCACACCCACATTTCAAAAATTTTTAAATGCAGATATAGCCTAGGTCATATGAATATCGTTTCTTTTCAATGGTGTGTTGATGCAGTTCACTCGTCATGATGTCGTTGATTGGATTTATGGTATTGACATTATAAGCGTGAACATCCGAAGTTAAACTCCAGCTACTATTTCTGCGCGTTCGCTTTCGTTCTCATAGTATGCATCTACATTTAATGTCCGAATTGTTGTTCCCTCTATTTCTTGTATGTTGTCTGCGGATTGCGGATTTTTTTTCCGTTTCTGACACGTATTAGAGTTTTTCCTGTGAACGGTATCTTTTAACTGTGTTCTTTCAAAAAACCAAGTTGCAAGCTGACGCTATTCTGATGCATTATTGGAATAGATGGATTTATTCCCGTCCGTTGGTAGTTGCATCCACGGAAAAAATGTCCAAACATAAGAAAAGCTCTCTTTAACATGTTGGATCGACATTTGCCAAGTACATCTAGATTTTTTGAAAAATCAAATGCTTGTTGGTAATTTGTCTCGTACCATCTGCCATTTTGTTTCATCAGCCGGGTTAAAAAGTCTCAAATAGGGTAGATAGGTTAGTACAGCTGATTTGTTCCCTTAATTTTCAATAAATGCGGGAAATATCCTTTCATGAATTCTATCAACCTTATCAAGAATTTAGGAAACTAAAATTTATGCCGCAGAATCGATTGATAGCTAAATTGTGTTTTACTGGGGCGTACCCCGTTCAGAATTAATCAAAATAAATGTCTTTTTGTTTAAAATTTGGTCCATTTGCCACTTTCTTTACACTGTCATTCTTAAAGTAGAAGAAGCAAAATTCTATCTATGCATTATGTCATACTTTGCTTCTTTTGGTGGTATTGTTCAATTAACTATGAAAGGATATGGAGTTAATGTACATGACCCAAAGTCTCTACAATTACATGGTAAAACCAAGCAATGCAACAACGCTTTAATTGTTGTTTTTCATCTTGAAGTCACCATGAGGACTTCAACAATGAGCTTTGCTTATACCTCACAGTAAGTTAAAAACGGTCTTAGCACTAGTTTGCTAAATGTCGAACGATGCTACACCCCCATTGATTCGGAATCGCAAACAAACATAAAATTAACTGGGAAAGTGTTTTTGCAGCTGCTGTCATCCGTTGCCCGATAAAAATACTCAAATATTTATAAACTAATATGATATTCCCGCTTGGTTATTGATGGAAGACTGCTAATGTGTTTCGTTACGTCTGATTGCAGCTATTTCTGTGGGATAAACTATCTGATTGCTCGATTTTCATTGGCAGATTTGATTACACATTCCGTATCTGATTGGTCGGATTACCTAGAGTGTATGTATCTGTTTCCATTTTTGCCACCGATATCAAATCAGGCCATATCAATTATTTTACAAAGACGATCGACAATCACAACACATAAACAACCACAGGGTAATTCTTCCTTCTGATTTTTTTTCACTTATTTTCTAACTACTAGGGCGTCTTCGTTGATTAGTAAGATGGTTCTTTTTTCTCGCATTTCTTTGCTTATTACTAAGGCATCTTCGTTGATTGGTAAGATAGTTCCTTTTCCCGCATTTCAAAGATGCCCGCCTTTTGTTGCATATCTAATGTGACCCATATTTCCTGGAACACTGACAACGTTTCCCCTCCAGATTTTGCAGGAGTCGGTATGCTCCAATTTTCCGCATGACCAGTGGTGTCTTTATATTTCTGTGTCCTAGTTTAGAATATTTGTGTTTGTTCATTCGTATTTACTCCTAGGGAGTCAATACATAACAATATAGCTGCTATTTCCTTTCTCTTGTCGTTTTATTCCGCATCCTTTCGACGACCTTCTTACATCGCGGATTTGTCTGTACTGCCATAGTCGCATCATCCTTTTTGTGTGTTTTCGATCAGACAAGTCAGTACCTGCCGATCTCAGCTAGCAGAGTAGCCTTCCAAAATGTGCGAATAGTAAGAACGCTTTTCGGTAAATGCAGTGAACGACAACTATGACATGGGTGATATTTCCGCTTGGTTATTGATGGAAGACTGCTAATTTCGTTACGTCTGATTTGATATAGGTTACACAGATTGCAGCTATTTCTGTGGTATAAACTATCTGATTGCTCGACTATATGGCATTGTCATTGGCAGATTTGATTACACATTCTGTATCTGATTGGTCGGATTACCTAGAGTGTATCTGTTTCCATTTTTGCCACCGATATCAAATCAGGCCATATCAATTATTTTACAGAGTCGATCGATGATGTTAGATCGGCAAGTCGACTGGTTGCATCCGATTTTTACACCATCTGTAATGTATTTTTGTGGCGTTCATACTACTAGTGCTTTAGTTTTTTGTCATTCTTGTTCATTTGTTTTGTCTTTTTAGGATTGCTCAATAATGGTCATTGTAAAGGGACTTTTGATTTTTTTCCTTTTTGCTTAGTTATTCGTTAGCCGATGTACTAGTATATGAATACATCAATTGATTTGTCGTCATATTTCACAACCCCAATTTTACTGTTAATTTTGTCAATTATGCAGGAATTCTAATGGTGTTAAAATGTCCAGAACTATTCTTTAAGGGCTATCATGCAGCTAATTAGAGAACTGCAGTTGGCCATTTCTACAATAATGTCTCTTAAGTGTATAAAAATTTAAACACATGGATGAACCACTATAGGGAACAAATAATCCACAGAGTTCAATAGTAATTGCCAATACAGCCTATGGCATAACTTCATGATTTTTTAAAATCAGATTTAATTATTATTGTTACATTTGAAATGATCGGTTTACGGGTAAACCGAAGTTCCTATGCTTCTCATGATGCATGACGAAATCAAGTCTGTCATACCGTCCGTAGGATAACGAAAGAAAAATGCCAAATAGGCCAGATACCGGCATGTTGCAAAAATATAGGTAATAGTGTTGCAAACAGCTCTATGTAATATGATACAGTGTCATTCATGTTGCAAAAAGCACCGGTGGATCCATGCAGTCGACAAAAGGATTGGTTCAGTGGAGTTCCAAAAAAGGGGATCGAGGGCTTTTTTCTATTTTTGTAGATGTTTGCCTTAATTCTGCGAAGAAAATATTTTTTTCCGAAAAGGGGGGGGGGGGGCTTGGTACCCCCCTCTGAATCCTCCAATGATTTTAAGGCTCTTTTAGTAGGGTTTTACTCTTACCAACCTAGCTGTGACAACTTTGTATATACATTAAATTTTAGAGCCCCGCTGGTATGGCCTCGATAACGTGATGCACAACTTGGTTATTTTAGATAACAGCATGACATTGTAATCTTTCTTGGAAATCGGAAACAATATAGGGAACTGCGTGAACATACATGTTACATTATACTTTTTACTGTACAATACATGAACTAAATCATAACTGAGAGCGAGACAATGTTGCGTTAGCATACATAAGTGAAAAGTGATTTGGTGTAAACTGTGTTAAGGTATTTGATCATATCAAAATTTATAACATACTTACCTGCCTGGATTGTAAACAGGAAGTTAAATATGCTTACATATCACGTGAAAACAACAACAATTTAAATATAGACCTAACTAGTGTGTCAGTTACTTTAAACTTATTTATTGTCAAAACAGATACATGACAATGGATCAGACACATAACGTTAACTTATTTATGTTAATCCCATGGAAACAATGGTGGCCAGACGCGGCCAATTCGCGTTCTGGTCTTTTCTTCTTTTACTTTCACCGTGAGAGCGAAAACGCGAGATCGAGAAGGCAAAAAACGCGAAACGAAAAAGCAAAAATGCGAAAAACGCGAAATCGAGAAGCCGAAAACGCTAAAGCTAAAGCGAAAGCCCGAAAACATGAAGAAGTGGAATTCATTTCGCGTTTTCGTGATTTCGACTTCACGTTTAATTTGTCTTTTCGATTTCGCGTTTGCGCTTTCGCATTTTAGCGTTTTTGCCTTCTCGATTTCGCGTTTCGCTGTGTGGAAAGTGAAAGGAGAAAAGGCGAAAACGCGAAAAGGTTGCATCTGACCACCATACACAACAGAAATATATATAAAAAAATCATGTCTTATAAAGTTTAAGTTCCCTAGGAGGTAACTTCCAAATAAAAGACAAATGACTCTTTAGAAAAAGATTTATATTTTGATTCAGTATTCATAACATTGTAAGAACGTATTTCACTTACTTTATTTTGAAGTGTTCTTATTCAAAATCGCGCAGTACAAATTGGAATCCAGCAGGATCCAGAATCCTCCTAGTTAGGGACCGACCATTTAACCTGAAGGGGGGGGGGGGTTATGGTTTTATTTCTGGACAGAAAATTTTTTTCACGCTTCGCGCCAAACAAATTATTTATTTTTTTCACGTGTATCAACAAAATATTTTTTTTCAAAATTAACATTATTTTTTTGGGCAGAATGCCTCCTTCAGAAAATTTTTTTTTCATCATTTTGGCAGCCAAANCCCCCCCCCCCCCCTTCAAGTTAAATGGTCGGTCCCTTAGTTCAAATTGGAATTCTAATTTCTATTGGGAAAATTAGAATTCTAATTCGTTTGTACTGGATTTAATCCCGGAGTACAAATTTTCCAGTTTCTACAAGGAGAAATTGAGATATTCTGATTTGTAAGGGGGTCAAACTGCCTGTGCTTTAGTTTTGTGGCGTTCTTGTTCATTTTTTGTTTATTTCTTTTGTCTGTGTCATGTTGTCTCAATATGGTCTGTAAGTCTCGTCATGTGACCCTCGAGAATTCACGATAAAAGTGCTATTCGAAAACGTTTCCCTCCAAAATATGACGTCTTAGTATTATGACATTCCAAATTTTTGTCGGAAACGTCATATATTTCTGTGCAAAATGCAACTTCCCACTAAGACTAAGACTACGACTAAGAACTTTTATTTATAGTCTGATATGTATTACAAGCAAACCTGCTTTTAACCGACATTACAACAATTAACAACATACATGTATAATTAATGTGTCCGGAAGTTCCAAGATTAAACGAGACTATAAGAATGTTACAAGGGTGGGTGTGCGAGACATATAGTATCTACCCCAAGGGAAAAGGCGAGATAGGCTGATATCAAACCCGAAGGCTAAGATATCATGTTCATCCCGAGGCTTGCCGAGGGATGGACAAAAGATATCTTAGCCTGAGGGTTTGAGATCAGCCTATCTCGCATTTTCACGAGGGTTTGATACTTTTTCTCGCTTATACGTTCTGAAATAACCCGAAAAATTATGTTCAGCTTTGACTTTCAGATAGATATATAACAAACGTTCCCGGGAAAAATATGACGTCACAATTACTCTACGTTTACCAAAGCTGGATGGTAACTTCGTTGTCAACAATTGGCGCACTATTTTGAATCCCCGTTTAAATAAAAACTGCATTTCTCGCAGTTCCTGATACATTTCAGCTTAAAGGGTACATGTCCATTCTTTATTTAAACAGAAAGAGTTATTAAATTAGAAATCAAATAAAACTGGATAAATCGCTTGAAAATTCGAAGCGATGGCAGACATCTTGAATTTTTTGCACGTGCTTGCGATTGATGTGAGAAAGCCCCCCCCCCCCCCCCNNNAATATGAATCTAACACGGGTGGGTGTGCGAGACAAGGAAATCTCACACACCCAAGGGCAAGATTAAGGTTGTCTCTGACGAGGCTTCGCCGAGTCAGAGACTACCTAATCTTGCCCGAGGGTGTGTGAGATTTATCTTGTCTCGCACACATACCCGTGTTTGATTTGTTTTCTCACCCTGCCAACACGAACGGACAGAAATTTGCTCATTTTGACATTGGACATCATGTTCCGTACTATAAAGCATAACGTTGGATTTCTGTTGACACTAAATAATTCAAAACAATATACATCACACAATAATTTACTTGGCTTACTCTGGCTTTTCATTTGCGTTTACTTATACACTGAAATGATCTGAAATCATTGATCTGAAATTTGACCTTCCTGACTATTGTTTACTTAAGGGAGTTACGTCCCTTTTTATGACGTCATAAAATTCGAGCGGGATTTTTGAATGTTGATTATAACGGTTATTTTCAGAATTATCTCGCACATATAATATGTGTCAAGAGTTAAAGACATAGTTTTATAAGTCGACGTTGTTGGAAAATGTGTTTATCTAAAAAGAAAAAAACAGAATACAAGTGCATTTTGAATGTCAAGCGGACACAAAAACCGCGGGAAAAAGATCGTGTAGGTGTTCTCACCCAGGCGGTTGGGTGAGACGGAAAATGGATGGGTGAGACGGAAAATTCTCACCCTACCTGTAGTGCTTTCTATGTAACCAATGCCTGGGTGAGATTTTTCCGTCTCACCCACCCATTTTCCGTCTCACCCAACCGCCTGGGTGAGAACACTTACACGATCTTTTTCCCGCAATTTTTGCATCTGCTTGACATTCATAATGCACTTGTCTTTATGTTTTTCCTTTTTAGATAAACACATTTTCAAACAACGTCGACTTATAAAACTGTGTCTTTAACTCTAGACACCTATTATATGTACCAGATAATTCTAAAAATAACGTTATACTCAACATTCAAAAATCCCGCTTGAATCTTATGACGTCATAAAAGGGGACGTAACTCCCGTAAGTAAACAAAAGTCGGGAAGGTCAAATTTCAGATCAACGATTTCAGTGTATAAGTAGACACAAATGAAAAGCCACAGTAAGCCAAGTAAATAATTGTGTAATGTATTATGTTTTGAATTATTTAGTGTCAACAGAAATCCAGCATATATGCTTAGTAGTACAAAACGTGATGTCCAATGTCAAAATGAGCAACTGCCCGTTCGTGTTGGCAGGGTGAGAAAACAAATCAAACACGGGTATGTGTGCGAGACAAGGTAAATCTCACACACCCTCGGGCAAGATTAGGTAGTCTCTGACTCGGCAAAGCCTCGTCAGAGACAACCTTAATCTTGCCCTTGGGTGTGTGAGATTTCCTTGTCTCGCACACCCACCCGTGTTAGATTCATATTATCTCACCCAGGCATTGGCTACATAGAAAACACTACAGGTAGGGTGAGAAAAGCTGATCTCACCCACCCAGAATCACGAGATTTCTCTATCCCATCGGCGAGAAAAGGAAATCTCAGACACCCAAGGGCAAGATTAAGGATGTCTCTTATGACGCTTTGCCGAGTCAGAGCCTGCCTAATCTTGCCCGCAGTGTCTGAGATTTCTTTGTTTTGCACACCAACCCGTGTTTGATTCTTTTTCTCACCCTACCAACACGAATGACTTGTTGACATTGGACATAATGTCATTCGTGACCAGGCGTAATAACGCGATACTGTTACATTCAAATAATTCAAATCATAACACACATTACACAATCATTTTCTAGTCTTGTCCTCCCAGTTTTGTTTATTGTATTTTTACGCTGTAATTTAGAATATATCTCAGAAAATCTGAAGTTCACCTTCATATCGTTTGTTTACGTTTACATTCGGGAGTTACGTCCCTTTCTTTGCAACGTCATAACATTTCAGCGCGGGATTTTTAAAAGGAAATTTTAGCTTTTAGCTTTCCGTAAAATCACACTACAGACTGAAACATTATCAGCACAAAACACATCAGTGTAGCAATAATTATGACTTTAATTATGTTCGAATAACCGACAAACTTAAATTCATATGGAACGGTGATAGCCTTGTCAAACCTGTCCCAACCTCGCGCGATCGTCAGCATGGGTCAGGATCCCAGGCTAAGAACGGTGATAACCATAATTTGGCGGGAAAATGTGCGTGTAGCTTGTCTCACCCACGGGTGAGACAATATGAATCTAACACGGGTGGGTGTGCGAGACAAGGAAATCTCACACACCCAAGGGCAAGATTAAGGTTGTCTCTGACGAGGCTACGCCGAGTCAGAGACTACCTAATCTTGCCCGAGGGTGTGTGAGATTTACCTTGTCTCGCAAACATACCCGTGTTTGATTTGTTTTCTCACCCTGCCAACACGAACGGGCAGTTGCTCATTTTGACATTGGACATCATGTTTCGTACTATCAAGCATAACGTTGGATTTCTGTTTCATATTACATTACAAAAGTATTTACTTGGCTTACTGTGGGTTTTCATTTTTGTTTACTTATACACTGAAATCGTTGATCTGAAATTTGACCTTCCTGACTTTTGTTTACTTACGGGAGTTACGTCCCCTTTTATGACGTCATAAGATTCGAGCGGGATTTTTGAATGTTGAGTATTACGTTATTTTCAGAATTATCTGGCAAATATTATAGGTGTCGAGAGTAAACGACACAGTTTTATAAGCCGACGTTGTTGAAAAATTTGCTTATCTAAATAGAAAAAAACAAGAAGACAAGTGCATTTTGAATGTCAAGCAGATACAAAAACCGCGGGAAAAAGATCGTGTAGGTGTTCTCACCCAGGCGGGTGGGTGAGACGGAAAAATAAAATGGGTGGGTGAGACGGAAAAATCTCATCCAGGCATTGGCTACATAGAAAGCACTGCAGGTAGGGCGAGAAAGAAAAATCTCACCCCGGTTTTGGTTACATAGAAAGCACTACAGGTAGGGTGAGAATTACAGATCCTATTCGTGTTTGATAGGAACTGTCTTTTTTTGGATTTTGGAATTCCCCAGTAATCATTTTTGTTTCAGTATTCGTTTGTCGATGTATGAGAGGATGAATTTTTAGTATCTTGATCTATTGTTTAATAGAATTCTGGATATTAGCTAATAAGGTTTTTGATGTTTTTAGAAGAATGTTTAACATTTTTAGGTAGAAATATAGATCCACAATATAAATATAGCCACAATGGTAAAATCGGAAAACGGCAAACGTGACGTCATAATTGAATTTAAACTAAATTAAATGCAGACTTATTTCGTGTTGGTTTTACTGTTGATCCAGGTTGTGTCTGTGGATGGGTGATAGAAGATTCCCTACATTACTTTTTTGAATGTAATAGATATGTCAGCACCAGAGAACAATTTCGAAATAAGTTAGCTTTTCTATCTGAAATAAATATAGAGACTTTACTTTTTGGCAACGACACCTTATCTGATGATATAAATTCACAAATTTTCAAAACAGTCCATTGGTACATCAAACAGACAAAGCGATTTGAATTGCATTAATCACAAAAAAAATATTTAGTTACATTAACTGTTTTCTTTTTTATATGGAATTTCTTATCTCTCTTTCATTCTCTCCATAAAAAATTGTTATATAGCTCTAAAAGTGGTTGGGATTACAAAAGTGGTTGTAACATAGCTCCACACATTCAATTTTGTTATGAGATTTACATATAAGCAGGTATTTATATTGACATTGTAAATGATATTCTGATATGTATTAGTTTTTCTAAGTGTAATACTTCATATTGCTGACGAATGCCAAATTGTTTGTATACGTAATTTGATTGAAGAGGACCTTTGTAAGTTGTAATAACTTGTGTCCGATTCATTTGTTTTACTTTGGCAATAAAATATGCACGTGAAAATATGTTTAATTTAATTGAATTTAATCCAAGCACTTGCCGAGAACAAGAGAGAACTAGAGAGGAGAATAATAGCTTCTTCCGTAAATGGTGGTTTACAGTTAATCCCTTTTGGGATTCGAAGCCAGAGATGTTTTTTTGATATTGCCTGCCTCCGGAGGCAGGCAATATCAAAAAAACATCTCTGGCTTCGAATCCCAAAAGGGATTAGTTTACAGTGGGAGATGACCCATGTGAGATCGACGCACGCGACCTCGTCTCAAACCGGTAAATGACCAACCACCCGTGTTGATTTTTGTGATACAACAATCGTTACCATGACTAAACGCCATACAACACCTGACGTCACAATGTAAAAAAATGCTCAAATGGCGACAACGTTGTTCAAACAGTAAAGGTTTCCAGACGTTTTTTTTCGCTTTTTACGGAAGAAATAGGCACTTGCATAAGATCAAAATTAAAGATCGGGATATCTTTCACTCGTGTAAGAAATTCTACGTCTTTTCCTCATATGGCAGAATCAGGGGTACTTTACTAATTTGCATAGCGGCCATCTTGTAACTCTTGCTTGTCGGCCATGTTTAGTTGAAATGCACAGGGGGGATATTGAAATTTTGCAAAATTGACTAATAATACACTTCAAAACATATTTGTCCACATCTAGCAAGATTCTGTACATTGTTTATATCTATTCTTCTGCAATACTGAAAATTTCCGGCCAATAGACCATTTGCCAATTCAAGCGGAATTCCCGCATTTGACCTCACGATTTACAAACTTGGGCAAAGGGAAGCAACTCTATACCGGACAAACACGGGTAGTTTCCAACGTAAACTAACCAAAATGTAAAAATTATTTTCTCTTGACCTGCACGGATTCCAAGCTTCATCTTTGGTGAGATTTATCAAAATAATATATCCTTTTATGTGCCTGTTTGTTTTGTTTTATATCCCAATAGATTTCATGAGCCAGAATGCTGATTTATAAGGGTTTCTTCGGTAAATGTGACAACCTGTCCGGTGTCACGTGACGTTGATTGAGTAAAAATTTTAAAGAACGGAACCAAAGTCGGTAATTGGCAAATCACCTATTGAGTTTGAAATTCGAAGCGGGATCAAAACATTTTGACTGTAGAAGCCATTGAAAAACTGCCGAGTGAGCTATCTTTGACAGAAAAATACATATCAAAGATAAATATTTAGCAAATTTGTCCGCATATGATGGTGAAATATACCTAACATATCAAACATCCTATTTTCGACCCACTTAAGTATTCGACCTAAACGTGCTATTTCAACTAAAATTATGACGTCACAATCGACGCTTAGAAGGTCGAAAACCAGATAGACGAGGATAGATTCATAAACAATTGTCCCTTTTAAACTTACTTATGAGAATTCGCGGCCAAATTGAATTGAAAATGCGTAATTCCCAGCGTCCCAGTGACGGAGAATCCTTATACAGACCGATTTTAACCACAAGTTCTATGTTTTAAAATTCCCACAACAAAAACTTTTCATTACGGAAGATAACATTAATACAGTACTTTTTGAAAAAAGACGGGGTAGTATGAAAATAATCCGGAGTACTGAGATAAACTTTAATAAAGGGAAGTAATTCACCAAAAAGGGGCGTGGTCACGTGATTTTATCTCATGAATAAAATACCCCAGATTCTGCCTTATGTCTCGTTTCGCTACGCTCCACTCGAGAAAAGACGAAATTTCTTATACTTGTGAAAGATATCCGGATCTTTAATCTGATCTTATGCAAGATCCTATTATTATTATATGAGAGCAGATCAAAGATTAATAAGATCTTGCATAAGGTCATATCTTTCACGAGTGTAAGAAATTTCGTCTTTTTGTGTTGAGCGTAGCGAAACGAGCGGAAAAGACGTATAATTTCTTACACGACAGAAAGATTTCTAGATCTTTTATTTTGACCGATTTCTTCCGTAAAATTGAAAAGAAACGCCTGCAAACCTATACCGTGTGAACAACGTCGTCGCCATTTGAGTGTACTTTACATTGTGATGTCAGGTGTTTTATGACGTTAAGTCATGGTAACGATTGTTTTATCACTCACAAAAATGAACACTTACCGCTTAAGTGCACGCTAGGGGCCTTCTTGATCTCGCTTGAGGGGGTGAATATTGTTCATCTCTGGTTGAAGACCGTCAGGCAACATCAAGATGTAGACAGGAATAAAAGCCCTGTCCTTGATAAACTGGAGTTTTCTATGTATCGTGTGCGTTTTTGTCACATGTACATTCACCCCATATCCTTTCATTTTTCCTACTTATGGTTGGCCATTTATCCGTGGGGTCACGTGCATCGATCTCACATGGGTCGTCACATACTGTAGAAGAAATGTATTTCTCCCAATGTACAGGAAACGTGAAAACAGGACAGAAAGTAGAGAAAGACAGTCTTCTGACATTGATTTTATTTAATCAACAACAAGACAGTCTCTGAATACTCATTTTCTGAATCCCATCTTAGGGGAGAACAAATCTTTAAATGCATCTCTGAATACTCATTTTCAGAATCCCATCTTAGGGGAGAACAAATCTTTAAATGCATCGTGTAATCTGTGATAGATTAAATTCAATTTTAAGACATTTTGCAATGCAAAATAAGATCCTGTATTTGTCCTGCATTTTTATAATCATAATATCTGCAGTATCAAAGGATTGAGAGGCTAAATATTTAACTACACAATTCATTTATGCTTAGACCTTTTATTATTTATTAAATGAAGGAGGTCATGTCATAACAGTAGAAATTTATTTTAATGTAGCCATCTAATAATAGATCTTTTGCCCTAAGTCAGTAAGATCCAGAACCCGTCTGGTAAAAAATGAGGATATCTAAATTTCTCCTAGTAATAGGAAGTTCTCAACAACCTGTATCGCTCAGCTAACCTGAAGCTATTTAGTTATTACATAACAAAATACCGAAGTTCCTGTGAATTTAGTTTCTGCATTTGCGCATTTCGACATAACTTACATGCATGTTCTCTTCAGTGCAGATCAAATCAAAACATTTGGAAATCCATAAATCGAAATATGTGTAAAATTTGAGAGAGAACTAATTGTCTCCAACTATAGCACTAATCCTTCAACTATGTCTAGATACCGGAAAATTACTTGACGATTGGAGAAATGCAAACATATCAGCAATATTAAATCAAAGTACAGAGTACTGTTATTCGGTTTTCCCTGTTTAGTTAAAAAAGAATGGTATACTCTTTTGTCAGCTAAATGATAGGTATCTAATAGAAAATAAAAAAAAATACTCAAAGAAAATACAGATAGAGAGATGGGTACAATTTAGATAAAAAACAGTGCATATACATTACGTTTTGAACTGAATTGTTTTGACTTGTCATCACGCATGGGAGACTATAAAAATTTTCATCCAAAGTCCGTACAATATATTCAAATGACGTTCTTGATAACCGCCTGGTCTGGTTAACTGGCGATTTCTCAACTCTACTATGCTTATAAAATGACAAGTGAAACAATGTCAGTTCATCCGCGTGAAACACAATTTTTAACCATTTTCAATATTTCTAAAACATTTTGTTTCAAATCGAAAGTATCACGGATATCGAGGCCAGGAAGGTGTTTTTTATTAGATCAACAAATACCCCTTCATATATGAAAGAAACATCAGCAGTCATACGATTTTCAAGTAATTTGTACTTTTTTTTACATAATTGATTGTTATATCGTGAAAATCTTTCCACTCTTCCAAACGGTATAGTTTCTTTGGTGGAATTAGTTTCATAACAAGTAGGGTTAGAATATTTATTTTTACTGACACCAAGGTTAAGCTATTTATTTACAAAAACGCTCAAGCCCTCCCTGAAATTGAAATGGCCGTCCCTAAAACACCTGGACACTGTTTCACAAGAGTTATTTTTGGATTAGATAAGTTGTGTATTTCGTTATGAAGCGAACGTTGTACAGGTGATGTTGTCATGATATACGTCCTGTTTACATTGTTGATCCTTCCGCAGAAATATATTCCAGGGTTGTTTTCATTCCCGTTTTGCAGGATGGCCATTGAAATACATTGTCCTCATAAATACATGTATATTGTCATTTTAGGAAAGATATCGTCAAGTAAATGGACAATTTCGACGCCAAAAAATCATTTGAAGACATATTCGTACCCGGGATAATTTCAATTTCGACAGCTATATGAAGTTTTCCTGACGGAAAACCTCATAGAAAAAGATGTAAGCATGCAGCTGAAAACTATAGATCAGTTTCATTAACATCTGTATCATGCAAACTGCTAGAACATATGTCGCCACCTTCTTAAACACCTAGAAAAACACAAAGTCTTACCCGAACCATGGTTTTAGATCTGGGTACTCCTGCGAAAACTAGCTAACAGTCACCATACATGACCTTTTAACGTGCTATGACAAAGGCAAACAAGTAGAAATCGCCATCTTAGACTTCTCAAAAGCCTTTGATACAGTCCCGCACGATCGACTTTTATACAAAATTAGCCAGTATGGCATTAGAAGAAACATTCATGAATGGCTCACATCGTTTGTAAAAGAAAGGAAGGTGAGAGTACAACTAGGAGGAGAACACTCAAATCAAACATCAGTTGAGTCTGGAGTCCCACAAGGAACAGTCCTGGGTCCTTTTCTCTTCCTATGCCACATTAATGATCTGCCAGACGCAGTCAAATCATCTGTTCGACTTTTGCGGACGACTGCCTACTATACAGGGAAACCAACAAACATTCAGATCATAATATTCTACAAAACGACCTTGTAGCACTAGAAAAGTGGGCCACCGAATTGGGGTTTGCGTTTCAACGCCAAAAAAAAAAAAGCTATTTATTAAGTATTAGAGAGAAAAGCGACAATTTCTACAAACCAGACAACCACATATTGGAACAAGTATCATCAAATCCATATCTGGGCCTCTGAATACAAGAAGATCTAAAATGGAAAGAACACATTACTAACAGATAAAAAAGCAAGTTCCACCCTTGGTTTCCTTCGGCGAAACTTACAACATTGCCCAAGAGATTGTCGGAAATCAGCATACATAACACTTGTAAGATTAATCATGGAATATGGGTCAGTCATCTTGGACCCATACGCCAAAATAAAATAGATAAATTAGAAAACATACAACGACGTTGGGCTAGGTTTATCACCAAAGATTATGAATAAAGAGAAGATGGCTGCATCACTAAAATGTTACAAGAACTGGAATTACTACATTTAAGTCTAGAAGACAACAACAACGTCTGATATTTTTCTATAAAGGTCTATAAAGTGGTTGAGGGATGCCAGCTATACCAACTGAGGAATATGTAACAACACAAAAACCCAATAGACAACTCAGAGCTAGACAATATAAAAGACCACGAAACACACAACATCATTGACAATTAAGTACGAAATAACAAAAAAGCAGTGGTCTTACCATCAGCACAAACTTATCAATACAAAAACTCTCTATTTGTGAAAACCGCAATAGACTGGAACCACCTAGAGGATAATATTGTATGTGCTAGTTCCATGGAATGCTTTAAGTCTGCGCTAGCAGCTACACGCGACTAAGCGGCGCTCTCTCCCGTCTCACCAAAACCCATTGGGGATCCTGAGACGTATTCGTACAGATACAGAATTACCAATTAGAATTTGAAAGGGTAGCCAAAACAGCTAAGGATAAAGCAATGCAAGAGGGAGAAACTCCTTAGGTTTAAAATAGAATTTCTTAAATTTAGATATTGCTTATTTTCAAATAAAATCGACTTTCATACCTGCACCTGGGTACTGGCTACAGGGTTGGTGGACATTTCAACAACTAACGTCTGTTCAGTCCAGATAAAGGGAAGAGGAAGACTATCAAAATTTAATATTAGGAGTTATGACCTTTGATAAACTGAATTGTTCATGGAATTCAGCCATCATGATTATTGCGAATATCGGAGGGGGGGGGGGGGGCATGAGGGGTCATTCGTTTAGACAATATTAAATCATTTTCTTCGAATTGAGGGATAGGGGGCCACCTCTGGGACTTCTTTTTTTAATTTTTTATTATCTATTTTTCACTAGCCAATTTTTTTTTTTAGAAAAACCCTACTATGCCACCTGACTAGGGCATAGCAGGGGTGAATATCAAAAATGGCTAATAAAGATAATGTATAACCGAAAGAATGTACACAAAGAAAAAAAAACTTTGAAAAATGACCTCTATCATGAGAGTAATAATGTATTTGGGGTTGCTATGTTGTTTGACCCTTTGGACTTCTGACTATAATCACCCACTTCAACTGTTTTTATCGTGAAGTAGGAGGGTTGTGATACTCCGCCAATGTACTTTTGGCTTTTGTATCTTGATTCGACCTATCATGACTTATATAAAACAAAATATGTGTGGCGAAAAATGTGTTGCGAAAAATAGTATTTGAAATATTCTTTGTTTTGATTATCATCCACAGAATCATCTAGCCTCTAGAATGAAAAAAAATCGTTTTCACAATCTGATCAATTGGGAAAAAATCCAAATAAAATAAAATTTCTAGTTTTTATTATATTTATATTGAATAAAAATTATCTAAAGCACTAAGTAGCAAAAAAATCTGATCATAAATAACAACAATATATTAAATGCATTGCTTGATATAGCTAATCAAAGATGATGGTGTTTCCGATAATTTGTTAAAAAGACAATATACGCCTTGGTTCTATTTTAGTGAGGCCATGATGTTCGGTTCTCAAACTGGGAAGTACATACCCTTTTGATGATTCAGGCAAACGGTTTGAGTAATATTGGCCAAACAGACGTCTAAGTTCGTCCGTCCCTCCGTCTGTCTGTCACACATATTTCCTTACTTATATAGTACTATTATGATAAATTTTGCCATTTGATGCTGATGTCTCAAAATATATTCATGAAGCCCACAAAATTTTTTCTGTGAATTAAAACAATGGCATCAATTCCTTTGACATTTTTGCCAGTAATTAGGTATTCTATATTTGGAGGGGTAATTTGTTACTCCAGTTTTGACTAATATATACTAGTACAAATTTATATGGAATCTACCCATTTACATCGGGGCAAACATCGTCAGGGGTCCGATTGCCGCGTCCTAAAACTAATATCTACAATTAAGTGGCAATAGTAAAGCAATAAAAGTTCTAATCTTTACCAATCTTTAAAATTGATGAATATTCAAAATGTCCTTATGTGATAACTCTTATATTCAACTAATTTCTTTAGGACTTCACAGACAAAAGACATCAAGGTTGAGAGGTAAATTCATCTATGAATTGCAAATGTAATACTTTAATAACGCAGGAAATCTGCTTATTTTGGCAGCTTCATCTTTTTATCAAAAAACGACCAATGAGGCTGTAATATTGTATTGAGCCGATTGATTGATGTTTTACGCAAACTTCAGCAATATTTCAACTATATTATGGCGAGTGTATTGAGCCAATGTTGGTATGCTTGAACATACTTTAGTCTAGTCTAGAAACAATATGTAATGTGATAAGCGTTCTTGACGCTTTTACATAGGCTGTTCCTATCATCATATTATATTGTGTAAAGGATCATGTTTTTGCCGTCTTGTCTTGAACAGGGCAAATTTCAGCATTGTTTTCAAGCACTGTGTTACTTAATGGCTTTTCGTTTCATCATAATTTCTTTGCTTGTTCTCTCTCAGCTTTTACAAACATTTCGGTGCACTGAAGAGATACAAGTTTTTAAACTAAATTTACAGTAACATAGGTATTTTATTATTTCACCGGCGCATGGACTTCCAGGAAAAAGTAGGTATAATAAGGTTCAAAAAAGGGGAGGGGTGACTAGCCAATTTTTGTCATGGTATTAATATATATTTTGACAGGGGATAAAATTTATTCCCCTATGAAGAAATATAAAATACAAATTAAAACTGTATCAAAATGCTCATACATGTAGTCATTTAACGACATTTTCCGTTGAACACTACTGAGTTTATTATTAACATTTTTCTCATACCACAACAACGGTTATTATTTAAAATTTTGCAGGACTAAAAATTATTTTCACCTATGCTAAAAACATTATTATAAAATTTCATCGAATGTTCCTGCATTTTCTCTCTCAACCATTGCCATTTTGAAACTTTTTTTGTGAAAATTCAATTCTGCACATTTATATAAAAAATTCGTACAGTTTCACCCAATATCAAACATTTTACTTTCATGACCTTTTCATGGCAACCGTCATGAAAAGTAGAAGGTATGGAATCCATATTTAAAGAATTACTTTTTCCAAAACAAATCTAGTTGCGATCGGCTCTTGCTATGGACCACCGAAGAAAACAAGGTTTTTGGAAATTGAATAATTATTAGACCATGCTTTGAACAAATAATCCTGGATGATTTTAAAATTGAGTCTAAGAACAATACGAATCGATTATATAAAACGTATAAGGGACAGACCATTTAACCTGAAAAAGGGGGGGGGGCTGTGGTTTTTTTTCGAAAAAAATATTCTGAAGCATATTTTATGTGAAAAAATATTTTGGCTGCAAAAATAATGAAAAAAAAATTCTGAACAGGGCTTTCTGCCCCCCCAAAATAATGCTTATTTTCAACAAAAAATATTCTGTTTATACTAGTTAAAAAAATAAATAAATTCTGTCCAGAAAAAAAAAACATAACCCCCACCCCCTATAAGTTAAATGGTCGGTCCCTAAAACATTTTGAATGTCAAATTTAAAACAACTGATCGATGAACGAGCCCGCGTAATATCGCCATCAAGTACCGTCATCACCCATACTATCTGTGATAATGAAAAAAAGTCAATTCGGTTACAAGTGACCATTTTATAACATACTGTACGAGATGGACCAAATATTAAACATAATATGAAAAATCAAAATACTTTCAAGAATACTGCTCAATGAAAAAAATATTCCAAGGATATAAATTTAGTGTATATTATGCAACTTCGGTATTTTTGTATTTTAAACCATTGGACCAGAGGTCCCCGAGGGTATTCGCCAGTCCAAAAGTCAGACTTGTCTGACATAAAAATTAACCTTACGTTAAATAGAAATTTTTCTGTTTTTATCAAAATTCTAACCCCTTAAAAATACTACGGCTTCATTCCGTGTATGGCACCCAGTAGATGTCCTTAGTACTGGATTAGGCTTCCTATTTCGGATTTTTGGTAATGAGTACTTCTTTTCTGACTACTTTTTACTTTTTGGATTATGGCTTTCCTTATTAGATTTTAATGCTGCTGATGAGAGGTTACTCCTTGAAACACGTGTACAGCATAACGAAATTTACTGTTTATTATGCAACTTTGGTATTCTTGTATTTTAAACTATTGGACCGATGCCACTGCTGGTGGACCAGAGGTCCCCGATGGCATTTGCCAGTCCAAAAGCCAGACTAATTAACCTTACGTTAAATAGAAATTTGTTTTTATCAAAATTCTAACCCCTTGAAATACTACGGTTTCATTCCGTGTATGGCACTGGGTAAATGTCATTAGTACTGGATTTGACTTCCTATTTCGGATTTTTGGAAATGAGTACTTCTTTTCTGACTACTTTTTACTTGTTGGATTATGGCTTTCCTATAACAATCATTGTTCCTGGACATGTGATGATATGATTAATGCACTCAATCTTTTGCTGGACAATATTTTTGTTCGTTTTGGCACACTATTTATCAACAGGTCATAGGTATTCCCATGGGTACAAATTGTGCACCTCTCATTGCAGATCTTTTTCTTTTCTGTTACGAAAGAGATTTCATGAAAAAACTTCAAAACGGAACCATACCTAACAGTGATAAACTTATTTCTATTTTCAATGATAACAGCAGGTATATTGACGATATCCTTACTATTGATTATCCCCAGTTTTTAGATTTATCCACAACAACTGAAATTAAATAAAGCTAACAATGATTCCAAATGTTGCCCTTTTCTGGATCTGACTATTATCATTGACTCTGGTAAAATCAAAACCAAAATATATTATAAAAGGGATGATTTTGATTTCACTATTACTAATTTCCCTTTTCTTAACGGCGACATTTCCATTGCTCCATCCTACGAGGTGTATATTTCTGAACTGGTACGATTCGTACGAGTTTGTTCTACTCTTGATGATTTCAATAAACGTAACCGTACTATCACAGCCAAACTTTTACAACAGGGTTACAGATTTCATAAGTTGTTGAATACATTTAAGAAGTTTTGTAATAGATATGAACATGTTATATCTAAATATGGCGTTACTCGTAAACAGCTTATTACTATGGGCATTTCTAGTCCTCAGTTTTACGGAAATATTGTTAAAAAATGCCAGAAATTGATTAAAAGTCCAGAAAAGCTTGGACGTAACTTACATTCTTTACGTAATAGGGGATATCGGCAAGATATTCTGCTTGCATCCGTTAAATTAGCTTTGAGACCTAGTGACCTGAAAATTGTGCACACATACTGGCCTCTCACTGATACTGCCGATGTCTACTAAAATTTGTGATGATTCTTTACCAAACCCTTGGGGAAGTTTTGAGTTTGATTTTTCTTTTGCGACAATGTTCTACCAGCAGACTAGGCTCCTTGAGCTAGCCGGCAGTTTAGCGGCGAGCATCCCTTGACCCATCTTTCAAAATTACGTAATGTCTTTTTCTCTCCTTTCAAGATTGTGGTCATGGAGTTAGTAGTCTACCTGTATTGGGTTTTATTCGTATGTTTTATACTATATAGAAACGGGATAGCTAAAGGGGAGGTTTGGGTACCCATAAACCGGTTTAACCCTACCGCTGACTTTTGCTGGTGCCGGTACCAAGTCCGGCTGTCCCGAGTTCCTATCGTTGTCTACGTTTGTCTTTTGTCTTATACGTGTTTATCTTGTGTAGTTCCCTTGCAAATTCTTGCATGTAATTATAATTTTCAGCCATTGTAGGTGTTTCTTGTTATACATTTTTTAACATTTCCATATTATTAGATTTTAATACTGCTGATGAGAGGTTTAATACTCCTTGAAACACGTGTACAGAATAACGAAATTTACTGTATATTATGCAACTTTGGTATTTTTGTATATATTAAGTGAGAAGTTAAACTCTGCTTAAAGCTCTTCTCTTTATTTATGTTGAATTGTCGAAAGTGCTTGGGAAAATTTCGATCTACCTTCCATTCCATTTTTTACGATATCGCATTTTTTAGAGACATAAAAATTGGACAACAAACGGAACTCTGGGTGACAACAGAGATTTTAGGCCGTATAAAAAAGGAGATGAGCTATTAACAACTTATAACAAAACCAAGTAGGTTCATCATCATAAGCAGTTTTGTATAAAGCTAAATCAGGTACAAAGCATGAAGCAACATAAAAACAGCTAAAAAATAATTTATAACGGGAAAAATTGGTGAAACTACAAATTCATAAAAAAAGCTATGGCAACAATTTAATTCCTTGGTTACAATTCAAAGGAAAAAGACGATTCATTCAAGTATCGTTTTGAACGTAGACGGACAGGCATGTCACAACGTAACCGATGATAATCGTGACTACCGTTGCATCTACTATGGTCGATAATTTACCAACTGCTCTTAAAATATTTGATGTTAATTCTCACTTATTTAAAACGTTTTATCAAAAGTCGCGACAAATAATATCATGCTTACTTTAAAACCTGTCAAGCAGAAATATGTGTTTAACGAACTGAAAAATCTAAACTTCTACAAGAACGCCGGAATAGATAATATTCCAACAGAATTCATTAAAGATGGTGCTAACGCCGGTAAAATATCTAATAAACCTGCATGTCTTTATCAGCAGGTACAGTGCCAATTCAACTCAGATTTAACCTTAACATAAAAAGAGTAATACAAAAGTAGTATGAAATTATCACAAAAGGGTTCTTTGCATTATTTCCAAAATTCTTGAAAAATCCGTCTATTTGCTGCTGGAAAAACATCTTGTTGAAAATGATTTACTGTATCGATTCCAGTACATCTTTAGATCATGTACTCGACCGACTCGCCTATTTATTAGACCATATAAAATTGCAAACATCAAAAGGATTGTTTACTGGGATAGTCATAACAGATCTTCAAAAAGCCCTCGTCACTGTTGACCATTATGCTTTGTGTGGAAACTAAAACCAATGGGGATTAGAGATACTTAATGCTTCGAATCTTATTTAATTTAGCGTGAGCAACTTGTAAATGGAACCGAGTCAGAACTGCTCAATAATACTTGTGGGGTTCCCCGAGGAAACATGTTTGAACCTCTGCTTTTCCTTTTGCCATGTACATGCTATATCTACAAAAATAGAATAAAAGGATAACAGAAAACACATACAATGGCCAGAAAACACCTACAATGGCCAGAAAACACCTACAATGGCCGAAAATCATGCCACAATGTATCAAGAAATTGCACTAGAAAAACCCAAATAAATGAAAGAAAAAAGAAAAACGTTAACAACGATAGAACCTCAGGACAGTCGGACTTGGTACTGGTACTAGCAAAAGCCAGCGGTAGAGTTAAACCAGTTTATTGGTACCCACACCTCCCCTTTATCTGTCCAGTTTCCCTAAAGTATGATAAACATACGAATGCAACCAAAACAGGTGTTCTACCAACTCCATAACCACAATCTTGAAAAGGAAAAGGGACAACACGTAATTTTGAAAGATGGGTCATGGAGTGCTCGCCACTTAACTGCCGGCTAGCTCAATGAGCCTAGTCTGTATGTAAAACACTGTCACACTACAAGTATATATTCGGACATTAAGAATCTAACACCAGGGGAAGTGCGAGACAGGAGAATCTCAGACACCCAAGGGTAAGATTTTCAGTCTCGGACGAAGCTTGCTGAGTCCGAGATGATTGAAATCTTACCCGAGGGTGTCTGAGATTCTCTTTTCTCACCCTACCTGTAGTGCATTCTATGTAGCCAATGCCTGGATGAGATTTTTCCGTCTCACCCACCCATTTTCCGTCTCACCCACCCGCCTGGGTGAGAACACCTACACGATCATTTTCCCGCGGTTTTTGTGTCCGCTTGACATTCAAATTGCACTTGTCTTCTTGTTTTTTCTTTTTAGATCAGCACATTTTCCAACAACGTCGACTTATGAAACTGTTTTAAAACTTGACACCTATTATATGTGCCAGATAAGTCTGAAAATATGTAACGTAATACTCAACATTCAAAAATCCCGCTCGAATTTTATGACGTCATAAAAAGGGACGTAACTCCCGTAAGTAAACAAAAGTCAGGAAGGTTAAAATTTCAGATCAACGATTTCAGTGTATAAGTTAACACAAATGAAAGGCCAGACGGTAAGCCAAATAAATCATTGTGTAATGAAATATGTTTTGAATTATTTAGTTTCAACAGAAATCCAATATCTGACTGATACTACCAAACATGATGTCCAATGTCAAAATGAGCAACTGCCCGCTCGTGTTGGCAGGGTGAGAAAACAAATCAAACACGGGTATGTGTGCGATACAAAGTAAATCTCACACACCCTCGGGCAAGATTAGGTAGTCTCTGACTCGGCAGAGCCTCGTCAGAGACAACCTTAATCTTGCCCTTGGGTGTGCGAGATTTCCTTGTCTCGCACACCCACCCGTGTTAGATTCATATTGTCTTGCACTTCCTCTGGTGTTTGATTTTATTTCTCACTGTATTCACAAAATGTCGCCCCTTTTTCGTCTGTTTACACAAGAGTGATGTCCCCTTTTGTAACGTCATAAAATCAGGAATGCATACCCGAGCGCGCCATATTTTTATAGACAATTTTTCTTGTATTTTCCTTTTAAATTTTACATTAAAGGATATAACAATTTAATAATACATAGATTTAATCCACTTATGAACACTTATGTGGACAGGTGTAGACTACAGCCCCCTAAATGTGCAAACACAATATTTGCCGGTAAACTGCACGTGATTTTTTTGTCTTACACTAGTGCAAGACAATATGAATCTAACACGGGTGGGTGTGCGAGACAAGGAAATCTCACACACCCAAGGGTAAGATTAAGGTTGTCTCTGACGAGGCTTTGCCGAGTCAGAGACTATATGAATCTAACACCGGTGAAAAGACAAGATCAAGAAATCTCAGACACCCAAGGGTAAGATTTCAATATTTCTCTGACGAGGCTTGCCGAGTCAGAGAACCATTGAAATCTTACCCGAGGGTGTCTGAGATTTCTTAATCTTGCATTTTCAACGGTGTTTGATTTATTTTCTCACTTTTGTAATCACGAACTACGATTTATTTACCACCAAGCCGTACTTGACATCCGACGTTCCTAAGCGACGTCAATGACGTCTGAATACGTTGCTTGGTAATTTCTGACTTGTACCGGGGGGTACAAGACAAGGAAATCTCACACCGCTAAAAATAGGAACTGTCCTGTCTCAAAAGTGAGAATACCTAATCTTGCCCGAGGGTGTGTGAGATTTACCTCGTCTCGCACACATACCCGTGTTTGATTTGTTTTCTCACCCTGCCAACACGAACGGACAGTTGCTCATTTTGACATTGGACATCATGTTTTGTACTACTAAGCATATACGCTGGATTTCTGTTGACACTAAATAATTCAAAACATAATACATTACACAATTATTTACTTGGCTTACTGTGGCTTTTCATTTGTGTCTACTTATACACTGAAATCGTTGATCTGAAATTTGACCTTCCCCACTTTTGTTTAATTACGGGAGTTACGTCCCCTTTTATGACGTCATAAGATTCAAGCGGGATTTTTGAATGTTGAGTATAACGTTATTTTTAGAATTATCTGGTACATATAATAGGTGTCAAGAGTTAAAGACACAGTTTTATAAGTCGACGTAGTTTGAAAATGTGCTTATCTAAAAAGGAAAAACATAAAGACAAGTGCATTATGAATGTCAAGCAGATACAAAAATCGCGGGAAAAAGATCGTGTAAGTGTTCTCACCCAGGCGGTTGGGTGAGACGGAAAATGGGTGGGTGAGACGGAAAAATCTCACCCAGGCATTGGATACATAGAAAGCACTACAGGTAGGGTGAGAAAAGGAAATCTCACACCGCTAAAAATATGGAACTGCTGTGTCTCAAAAGTGAGAATACAAACTCTTCCTTTACATTGATAACAATACTATACCTTTTCCCCATAAGAATCTTGGCGTTATTGCTAACAAACCAGGGAAGGATCTTGAATCTTGAAGTTCGTTGCATCTCGGAAAACTAATTGTATTATATTTGGTCCGAAACGAAAACATAAAGAGTTACAAATTTTAAAATAAAATGTAAAGATGACATCATAAAATCTCAACCTGAAATAAAATATCTTCGCCAAGGTATCGATCAAAATTTATCTGTAGAGAGCAATGTGAATTCTATAATCAAGACAAAATTTTATGTAACAAAGAGGAATTGCTGGTCAAAAGAAACAAAAAAAAAATTACTCTCATCCAATGTCATTATCGATGAATCATGCGTTTCCTAGTATGCCAGTGTTTCACAAAAATTGAAAAATTCACTTCAAATTGCCCAAAACATAACAGTGCGTTTTATCAATACTATTGGTCCTAGATCTATAGTGTAGGTAAACCGGAGTTGGCAAGTCTGGGTTTGTGAAGTGTTGAAGATAGAGTAAAACAGTTGCGATTCGGGGACACACGTACTCGATTTTTTTTATAATAAAAGACTAGACTATTTGAAACAAAAGTTTGATAAAGTTAGCGAATGGCACATATATAACACCAGATCAAGTTAATTCAATTTTGATGTTAAAAAAAATCAAAGGAGTAGACTCCACATCATGCTTCTTTATTGCTATTACCGATCTAAATTCGCTACAAAACCCATTTAATCTGTTAAAAATCATAACTATTTTTAAAATTGGCTTGAAGTAATTTCCTAAAACGCGTTAATTACAGTACTACTGACAACTTTTTAGCCATTAAAAGGTATGTAATGTTGTCTTAACCGATTTAATGTATATCTTACTTATTTGATGGGGGTAATAACAAAATTACGGAACAGAATCGTCAAGAGAGCCAGTCCAAGAAGCAAGAGGACAAATCAGCTGGAAATTCACCGGAAAATTGTCTTGACTTGGTATAGGCAACCCCCCAAAAAAATGGCGGGTTAAACAGGTTTTATGGTTCGCCCCCTTCCATTGTGGTGGTGTCCGGTAGCAACTCATCAGCAATTGCTATTCAAAGGCCGTAGACAGTAAAAAAGAAATGATCATCCTGGTATTAAGTAAAAAAAATATGCTTGAATTAGAGCTCGGACCGTAATTTCAATTTTTTCCACAAAAGATTGATATCTGTTAAGAATTTTTGAAATAATCATTGAGACCGATTTTTTTAGGGAAGATAACTATGTCTAATGAGAAAGTCTGTATAATTTGTGCTATATTCATACAAGGACCCCACTTGAATAAGCATTCATGCTTCAGTTGGTTATCCTTGGAATGGTATCAGTTTACTTTTTGTATTTTTAGCCTACTTGTCATATTGGCATATATTATAATTGCTCTTATTTGTTTTACATATTTTTAATTTGCACCAATAATAATAATATCATTCTAAAACGAATTTCACCTTTTACCGCCGCCATAACAGAAATTTTAAGAAGTATTACTCATCATGTGAAGTTTCGATAATTTCTGGTTATTTTTATAAAGCAGTAGAAAAAAAATGATAATGATATAAGAATACAACTTCGTTTTTGGAGACTTTATTACAAATTACTATATTCTATCCAATATACAAAAGTATTCCAAACGCTCCAAGGATAGTAAAGATTGTATAGTCTAAGTTAAGATCCATTCCTGGCACAATGCCTTTCATTGTTTGTTTAACATGTAACATTTGTGTAATTTTCATTTTGACATGGAAGACTTTAATTGGGTTTTCTTTTTTTCCATGGTCATTTTATAATACCCTCACACAGAAAAACCATGTCTTTACAAGATAGAAAACTTCCATGACGAATTTAATTAGAGTGTGTGCGTATTTAATTTTCCCGCCCTTTTTGTTTAAATGGCAACGATTACCAGTATTTTGGATATTCAGAGACAAAACTCTTGTAAGCATGCTACACAATTTTGAGAAAAAATATTTATCCAATTTATAGCGTTTTAAAATATCTCCCTTTTTCAGATTCCATGGCAACAGATTCTCAAAATACAGAAATTGTATTATTGAGGCTTGTTTAGGGGGGTCCCAATGTCTCATATCCCAGTAAGTCTGGACGAAAATATCCCTTTGAAAATTGAAGATATCCCATTAATTATTGAAATATCCCGTTTTTCTTTGTAAAAATATCCCATATCCCAGTACTTTTTGTCTCAAATATCCCATATCCCATTAACAAAAGAGGTAAATATCCCGTATCCCAATACACCCTAAGCAAGCCTCATTATTAGCATCATATCATAAGACGCTGCAAAGGCTGTAATTAAGGATATAAATTGTATTATTATACCTCACACTTCAAGAAACTTTTCTATTGTATTATTCCTGCTCACATGCTCTATAAAAATTCTCGTTGTGCATACTGCCAACTACGTGATTTTCACTTAAAGAAGGAAATTACCACACCATTTTCAGAATTACACGGATATATGCATCTTATGAGTGCACATACATACATCTTTTACACACTATATCAGGAACAGAGACAGCACGCTTAAAAATGACCAATACAGTCAAATCTTCAGCTTAGATTTCTTTTATGTTAAAAAGTGGGTATTAAACAGATACAAAAGAATGATAAGGTCGGAATAAGGGGTACAACGGGACACTAAAAAACTGTACGATCCTACATTTCCATAAAGTTACAACTTAACAACTGAACCTAAGATTGTATCCTAATATTTTTTCAACCTATCTAAAGATATTAATCAAATTTTGTATGTATATGAATCTCCTCTCTTTTTTTTATTGATATCATGGTCTCATGATATTGGAAGTCACCTTTTTGCATTTTTAGATACTTTTTGCTTTGGCAGATTACTTTTTGTGAATGTCTAAATGTATTTGTGCTTATTTGCCTTGTTATGATCTTTGAAGTAAACTTCGGCTGATACTATTGTCCATTTGATTTCTATAAATCTACAGAAAAAAAATCTTAAAACTTTTATTTCATAATTTTTTTTCCAATTTTTCTTGCAAAATATGTTTATATTATATATACGAACTTTGACAGCAAATTTTAAAATTTTTTATCCGTAAGTAAAAAAGTTACCCATTGGGTGTCTATGTTAATTTTATTTTTTAAGCTAAAAATATTGGAGGGGTAAGTTCGATTGATGTAACTTACTTCCTCTGTAAACAAAAACATGTGCTTTAATGTAAATACCCCATGTGACCAAATAATTTACATGTTAGATAGGTGAAATCTATTCAGACAAGGTTGACGCTGGACATAAATTTGAATAACAATGGTTTGAACATATATTGTACCTGACTGTCTATTAATGCACTTTTGAGCATGGTACATGTTTGTATCATTGATATGACTTCTTTTCCTTTGCAATTGCAAAACAAAACAAAGAAAAACAAGAGAATCTGTGTCAATGGACACTATGCCCCGCTACTGATCATACATAATTAATTAAAGACCATTAGTGGCATTTATTTTATCATCTATTCATCAAGAGGCAAACATGAAATTTTACCAGGTAAAATCTCCAACTCTAAATGGTCTTAGACAGTTTCATGAAACTTTCCATAGTTGGAATCAAGAATACTTGCAATCCATATTTGGAAAATGACTACTTTAAATGAAAAGAATTGAATTCACATTGTTGCTGGGTAGAATTTCCAAAATGAAGTGTTCTTTGATGATTTCAGGAAATTTACCGAAATTGGAATAAAAGATTTTTGCAATTCAGTTTTTTATTGAAAATTAGTGTTTTGACAAAAAGAAATTAAAAAATGTATGGTTACTATGTAAAATTTCCAAAATTAAAGCTCTTAGAGAGTTTCAGGAAATTTACCAAAATTGGAATAAAAAAAAATTGCAATTCAGTTATTGAAAATTTTTGTTTTGACAAAAAGAAAGTAAAAAATGTATGGTTGCTAGGTAAAATTTCCAAAATTCAATGGTCTTGGAGAGTTCAGAAAATTTACCAAAATTGGAATAAAAAAAATTGCAATTCAGTTATTAAAAATTTGTGTTTTGACAAAAAAAAATTAAAAAATGTATGGTTGTTAGGTAAAATTTCCAAAATTAAATGGTCTTGGAGAGTTTCAGGAAATTTACCAAAATTGGAATAAAAAAAAATTGCAATTCAGTTATTGAAAATTTGTGTTTTGACAAAAAGAAATTGAAAAATGTATGGTTGCTAGGTAAAATTTCCAAAATTCAATGGTCTTGGAGAGTTTCAGAAAATTACCAAAATTGGAATCAAAGATTTTTGCAATTCAATTATTAAAATTTGTGTTTTGACAAAAAGAAATTAAAAAATGTATGGTTGCTAGGTAAAATTTCCAAAATTAAATGGTCTTGGAGAGTTTCAGGAAATTTACCAAAATTTGGAACCAAAGATTCTTTTTACAAAAATGGCTGTTTAAACATAAAGGACAAAAAAGATGCTAAGCAGAATTTCAAAAATTAAATCAATGAGCATTATCAAAAATTCAATAATAAACTTCAAAACCAATGAACCATGACCTTGAAGTCACAGCATCTGTTTGGTACTAAAACATTGCTGTTCATGTTATGATGTATCTTTATACAAAGTTTCATAAAGATACCAAACCTCCTTCAAGGTAAACTACCTTCAACCTAAACCTCAACCTGTAGTATATCATACATTCACTCTTAATATTTTAAGTCATTGAACCATGACTTTGAGGTCAAAGCATCCGTTTCCTTCCAAAATGTTGCTGTTCATGTCATGGTCCATCTGGATACAAATTTTCATCAAGATATCAAACCTCCTTCAAGGTAAACTACCTTCAACCTAAACCCTAACCTGTAGTATATCAAATATTCACTCCTAATATTCAAAGTCAATGACCCATAACCTTGAGGTCACAGCATCTGTTTCATTCCAAAATATTGCAGTTCATGTCAAGATCTATCTGCATACAAAGTTTCATCAAGATATCTAACCTCCTTCAAGGTAAACTACCTTCAACCTAAATCTTAACCTGTAGTACATCAAATATTCACTCCTGATATTCAAAGTCAATGACCCATGACCCTGAGGTCACAGCATCCGTTTCATTCCAAAATGTTGCAGTTCCTGTCATGGTCTATCTGTATACAAAGTTTCATCAAGATATCATACCTCCTTCAAGGTAAGCTACCTTCAACCTAAATCTTAAGGTTAAAGGCCCCCTTTTCAGTTCAATGTTAAACCTATGGGAATTTTGTATAAAATCCCCAGCCTTAACGGCTTGTTGGTTTATTCCAAAAATTTATCTGCAAATTCTTGAGGTTATTGCCCATGCAAAGCTATCAATATTGTATGCTAGTATCAACAAATTTAATGATTTTGCAGAAAAAATCTTGAAAATATTGCGGTAGTTGGATGTTTTCTGGGACAAAAATGCGGTCTGTTCGAATGATTTGCCGTTTTTTATATTGATTAACTTAAATAACTCATTTATTTGTTAATAATACTTGCAACGAATGGTAGCTTTGTATGCATAAATGAAACAGCTATCTGCAAAAGAAGTTTGGTGAAGAACCAACAAGCCGTTCAGGCTGGGGATTTTACATAAAATTTCCATAGGTTTAACATTGAACTGAAAAAGGGGCCTTTAACCTTAACCTGAGCATTATGGACGTACGCACATACATACATACGTACGGATAACATACCTGAAAACTATATACCCCTCCTACTTCGTAGGCGGGGCATAAAAAAACAAACTGTACATAAATATATTGAAATATCCAAAAAAAATATTAGTTAACCTAAAAGATAAACATTTAACATACCTTTGTACAAGTGATATAAGTCTAGAGGTTTTGTTTTAAGGTTAAAGGTCCCCTTTTCAGTTCAGTGTTAAACCTATGGGAATTTTGTGTAAAACCCCAAGCCTTAACGGCTTGTTGGTTTATTCCAAAAAATTATCTGCAAATTATTGAGATAATTGCCCATGCAAAGCTACCATTATTTTATGCTAGTATCAACACATTTAATGATTTTGCAGAAAAAAAAAAAATATTGTGGTAGTTGGATGTTTTCTGGGACAAAAATGCGGTCTGTTTGAATAATTTGTCGTTTTTTATATTGATTATCATAAATAACTGATTCATTTGTTGATAAAACTTGTAACAAATGGTAGCTTTGTATGCATAAATGAAACAGTTATCTGCAAACGAAGTTTGGTGAAGAACCAACAAGCCGTTAAGTCTGGGGGTTTTACATAAAATTTCATAGGTTTAACTTTGAACTGAAAAAGGGACCTTTGACCTTAATTCACCCCGTTTCAAGAAGGCTGCAAGTCTCCCTGGATTTTTTGTTTGTTATTGTTGTTTTCGCCTTTTTGGAGGGGGTCGTTTTTTAATCTTCTATTTTTTTTCAATGTTATAATATTACTATTTGATATTGTAATGCTAAGAAAAGTACTGATAAATTAATTTAAGACAAATGCATTTCATAAAAAATAAACAACGTTGAAGATTTCCCCATTACTTCTCAGTATTGACAAACATAACTGGATTGACCAGTTTAATTCTAATTGACATGTATATTATCATGTCACATGGTTTGTTAATGTTTACATCAAGCCACATGTTTGTCTGTTTTTGTTTACAGAGGAAGTAAGTTACATCAATCGAACTCGCCTCATCAGTTTGTTTTAGCTTTGGAAAATAAGATTATCAAAGTCACCTAATGGGGAACTTTTTTATTTACGGACAAAAATTGTAAAATTTGCTGTCAGAGTTTGCATACTAGTGTGAAATATGAAAGTATTTTGCAAGAAAAATTGGAAAAAAGGTTGTGAAATGAATTTTTAAGAATATTTTTCTGGAGATTTATAGAAATCATAAAACAATAACCCATTGTTAACAAAATTTCATAAATATCTTCAGATAGGTTGAAAAAATATTTGGTTACAAGCCTAGGTTCAGTCGTTAAGTTGTAATTTTATGAAAACATAGGACCGTACAGTTTTTTAAATATTAGATCTTTTTATATTCGAGTTTTTCTCTTTCATCTTTCATCTGAATATACAAATTAGAATTTAATTAGATTACTCTTTTCAGAATCTTCTGAAAAGTAATCATACTGTCATACACATTCTTTTGCTACTAGGGCATTCACTTTTGTCTCCTATCTTGAAAGTCAAATATATAGAAAATTGAAGTACATTGACATGAAATATACGTAATATAAGGATGACCCTTAGAAACGAGGGCAAATGCCAACATTTTTGGCGAGCTGAATCCTTACATCGCATTCATATGAAGTCAACGTAATTTTATTGTATGAAAAGTAAAGAGGATGAGCTATGCTTTGGGCTCCATAATTTCTTACACTGTCACGAAGAAAAATTTCTACGAGCACACTTTGTTAACGTCATTGATCAGTGACTGTATATCAATTATGTTAATATAGTTAACTTGCTCAAATATAGAGGTTGCAGTATCAAAAAGTTTGAACAAAGTACGTACTACTGCAGGAAAAGTAGTTCATTTTTCAGAAGTAAAACAACTCGTACATAGTGCCAAAACAACTCGTACATAGTGCCAAAACAACTCGTACATAGTGCCAAAACAACTCCATATAACTGTTTGTTCTTTTATCCTTCTCTTTTAAAAACATTTAAAATTCGTCTAAAAAATTAACAATAATTAATTTACCTTTCATAAAAACAAAACATTGACAAATTTTAAAATTTGTGAATTCGTGCTTTTCTAACTAATGTTATTTATACTTGAGTTTGATTGCCGACAAGAATTTTCTGTGGTCTATAAACAGGTTTAGTAAAGTCATTTGGACGTGAGTGTGGAGTAACTATCGATGTCTTATTTCTTCCTATTAAAACACGCTCATCAAAATTGGTTACTCTCCTGGGGCTTTGTTTAACAGTCACTTCTCTGTTTGTAGAAAAATTGTATGGCAATGGGTATTGATTCTGAAATCCTGTTGACGATCGATTAGGGAATCCAGGCGAAAGTCTATCACTGAGTATCAAATTTGCCATTTCGTTATAGTATATAATACCTTGTTTTTGTGGTTCTCGGACATTTCCTGAATTTTGTGGTTCTCTAGCGTTTCCTGAACTTTTACTTATTCTATCACTTTTCCAAGAAGAACGATGTTTATCTGGAAATTTTGAAGAATGTACCCTTGTGTCTGGCTCTCTATCGGGACTTTGGATACGTGCCGATCTTCCAAGACTTTTTGTTCTGTTATCTGGTATTTTCAGGTTATTTTGTATTTGGTTATATTCGGGACGGGGTTTATACGTTTGTATTGGCTGTATCGCACCTCTGGCTAGTACAGGGCCATTTTTGTGTAAAAGTAAAGCTGGCCAAACAACATAATCAGTAACAGTTCCATTTCTGTCATACAAATTAAATTTGCTACGATCCACTACCTTCCCTTCCAGATTGTCATATTCAATGACCAGTGGTGGTTCTTGTATGCACATAAACCAACATAGTTCTGCACATTTCGCAGTAAAATCCAAAACATAAGGCATTTGCATTCCTTTCTGTGAAACCATGTTCACCAATTTCTACCAAAGTAAATAATAGAAAGTATAAAACTTATTTTGAAAATTCAAACAGCTTAAAAATATACATATTTGAGGGACAAATACTGTTGCTTTGGTAGAAAAAAAGAACGAAACAGTATGGATAATATAAAAATATATGTTGTGCAATGGCCACAAATTAATGTAAATAAACAAAGTAAAAATGGTAAGGTAGGCCACAATTAAAAGGTAAAATTAAACAAAATATACAAACTAAAAAAACAGCTAAAATATCCAAAACGGGTTAAAAGAAAAGTGTGCCTAACGTTTCGGCCAGTACGGCCTTCTTCTAGGGGCAACCGGGACAGAAAAATGGACAAAGGTGTAAATGATACAAGAGAAGACTACTGACTGATCCTTGTATTGTATATCATCTACACCTTTTTCCATTTTTCTGTCCCGGTTGTCCCTAGAAGAAGGCCGCACTGGCCGAAACGTTGGGCACACTTTTCTTTTAACCCGTTTTGGATATTTTAGCTGTTTTTTAGTTTGTATATTTTGTTTAATTTTACCTTTTAATTGTGGCCTTACCATTTTTACTTTGTTTAGTATGGATAATATCTTGGATAAAAGGAAAAAAGTTTGAAAAATTACAGGTATCTATCCCTTGAGAAGCTTTGCTATTGTGTTCCTTTGTGTAATGGTTCCGTCTATTTTGTTTGAATATTTTAAGATCCAGAGCTCATAACCAGCCTAGACGTCCAGAACTTTATTGTTGATCCGAAACCAGATCATTTGAAAATTTCATTATCGAAAGTTTAGACATCTATGACACTGGAGTTTCTATCTAGTGAAAAGAGAGCAGCAGATATTTGTTTCATAGCAGTTCTTTCAAATGGTTCAAATTTTTTTGGTTTTCAAATGTTTGATTCTTTTTCTACACAGAGGAGACATAACTTTCTGAACTGGACTTCAGTGCAAGTCAGAGGTAACTGCAATATTTGTTGCCTTGAATTCATTCTTTACTCGATTTCTTTTTCGTTGATCATACAGGTTGTGACTGAATTTAAAATTTGCAATTCTGACCATTCATGAAAATATTAGTAGCTAAATACCAGCATGACCAAAATTGCCGTGAATTTAGTTTCCTCAGATAATCATTTTGTCGACTTTATTTCTCTTCAGTGCAGATCAAATCAAATTATACAACCAATAGTCAATACTTCGGGCTTGCCCAAAAATTGATTTCATTTTGAAAATTGCCATAATTAGATTTTGAAACTTAAAACAAATACTAATCCTCTCAGTATTATCTAACACCGTGCATGGTTTTAAAAATATATAATGAAACAATATCGCGCTAAATTTGTTCTTTATGTCGACGATTTTGTTATTATGATCATCTGTTACTGAACTAGGGTTAGATTAACTAATGTAACTTATGTAACTAGTGATTCCACCAACCTTTTTGATAGACTGAATCCAATCAACGTCATGTTTTCTCCTCTCTTTATAATTACTGAGAACTTCATCTATAAACAATTCACCAACCCGTGTTGTTCTCGGTAACAAGGAAGGAGACACCACATTCTACAAACACAAGAAACAACTCTCCACCTTGATTCATATCAGCTTATCAAACAGTGTTTAACTGTTGCCTTTTCTAGAATTTTGTGTTCTGATGTTATCTTAACATGTGCCTTAGTTTGTTTTCGGTGACAATAGAATTGGGTTTCAAATATTTTTGTTTTATCCACTGAAAGTGGTCATTGTTATTAATTACAGAAGTTTTTGTACACCACCAAATCTTTGCCTTTTATATGGTACTTAAAAACTTAAAAACATCCATGATCGCATATCGGGTAGTTATATCAATAATACTTTAATTATGAGTCCCCAAAAAAGCATGAGAAAAGTATGTAAAATGGTTAAAATACATTGAAAGATATTTAAGTATAACCGAACTGTCACACTTACACGAAGAATTCAAGGACAAAAACAAAGTAACAAATAAAACATGTATAAAAAAAATTCGTTCTGAACATTACCTTATTCCTGTCTAATGGTGAATCATCTATAATATAATGTTCAAATCCATTCATAGAGATACGAGCTTTCTTCATTTGGTCTTCTGCTATTTCATGACATTTCTTGTAACAAAACTAGAAATCAGAAAACACATAACAGTATAACAAAATCAATTCTTCTATTTAAAATACTAAAAAAAATTCATTTTGATTGTGGACATGACAAATTCCAAATAAATGTGTAACCTGTAGTCAGAGATAAAATTAAATCATATGTAAAAACGTGAAAAATTCAATATATACGGACGTTACGCACAGTGTTGGTGCTACCTAACGTTACAAAAACGCTGACGTTCCGTCATTGAATATATATTAGTTGCAAGTCAGAAGAAGGATGTTATTCCCGGGCATCCATTTTTTAAATGATATTAGGGACGGTATAAATTTACAGTACAACATATGTACATAGCAGTTTTAAAAATCATTAAAATTACACTCGATATCAATGAAAATATTTATGCAATCATGAAATTTTTGAATGCATATATCTGGTTTTGATGCCGATGCAAATGTACTTTACGGACAAGAAAGGAATAATTGTGGTTTACTAACAAAAGTCTACTTTGTTTTTACAATTACCAAAATCGTCATTATTTAAAGAATTCAATGTTTAAGCCTCGTACCAACACTTTACAAAATAAGAGTCCATCAGTGACGGAATAATTCGTAAAAAGCGCCGATATAACACGAAGCTGTAGCAATTAAATCCGCAAAACTCTCTCCCCCCTCTTGGGTTAGGCAAAAAAAAATATTTTGTTCCGACGGTTTTTTTATGTTTTCCTTATATCCTTTTTTTTTAGTTTCGTATTGTTTTTGTTTTTTTGTTTTTTGTTTTTCATTTTTTTTCGTGTTTGGGACAATTTTCTTTGTAAAGCAACGCAAAATATGAACAAAAAATCAAAGATCACATTTGTAGATTGACCAGATGTGTGAAAAAAACCTGACATATAATGAAGCAGAAAAAAAACATTTAAATAAAAATAAAAATTAAAATTAATAAATAAATAAGATCAATTAAAACTATAACCATAATAAAAGAAACGAACGTTGCGGGTCCTTCTGTCGTGTCCCTACGTCTTTAAATGTGACAAATGGGCTACCGTTGCCTCATTTATTTTATTTCCCTCATTGAGGAATTTATGAAGAATCCAAATACACTCCAAAAAAGTAAAATTCGTGTACTTTCGTTTCATATAAAAAAAGTTTTAGTGTTTTTAGCACAAAAATGTTGAAAACTGTATGGGACTTTAGAAAACCTTATTTGTGACAAAATGGCTACCATGCGAAAATCGTTTGTTCTGATGTAGAATATGCCAATTTTTCCCTGTGTATTATTTCTTGTGAATATTAACCTAATGTACTTTAAAAACATATGCGAAATAGTTTACATCCTTTCTTCATCTTTCCGGAAAACTCTATAAAAATAAAGTAGTCAGTTTTTTTCTCGGCAGTTTTTTTCACGTTGGACATACCAGACATCGACGCAAAATGGATGCTGGAGGTTTCAAATTTTGTCTGACGAAAAAACGGATAAAGTGATACAAAGGAATGGCAGATGACATCCCTCACGCAAAGTTTAATGAAAATCGGAATAATAAAAAATCTAAAAATTACATGGCTTAACATTTACTATATTCTGTTTGATTAGTAACGTTAGACATCCTCCTTTTCACGGAGTTTCGTATAAGAAAGTGAGATATTCTTCGCAAAAATAATAAACCAGACCAAGAATAATGCATCAAATACGAATAATAACCCTTATGTATAATAAACCAGATAAAAAATAGTATTCGATTTTCAATTTTACATGATTTACGACGGAAAATGCAAACGAGATGACCGTAAATCAAAATTCGCACCAATACCGTGCGTAAGGTCACAGTAAAACAATGTCAGCCAGAGTTTGTATCATACAATATTGAAAGATTTAATGAATACTTGAACTTTATCGTGTCCTTTCGACGCAACAGTGGCAAATCAAGGAAATAATACAATTTCGGTATGAGCTTTCCGAAAATTTATTTCTTTTTAGTGTAGAAATATATAATTTAAGATGTGAAACAAAGTCAATGTAAAAAGATCATAGTTCAATGGGAGTAAGACCATTCCGCAATATCTCTTCACTTTACAAGACAGAAAAAAAAAAGAATTTGTGAAGCAAAGTACTACATTACCACAGCAATATCTAGAAGCTGCTTTTCGATTGTTTTTGGCTGGGTCCTTTGAACATCGTGTCGAAGTTCCTCGTATGCATCTGTCCACTCGTCTGTGTAAAGTGATGTCCATTTCTCTCCGAGTTTTGAAGGTCTATTTTGATCACTCAGATCAGATATTCCAGGATTTCCTTTCATCATGTGATCCCCAGCCACCTTACTGAGTCTTCAATGATCAAAATAATAAACATTTAATTGAATAATAAAACATCTATGTTTAGTTCTTATAATTCTGATCTCCATCCCAGTACCTTTCATTTACCGTGTTAAGAAAAACCCTCTATATATTTTTGACGTTACAGCTGTTTAATGTTTTCGATGCTTCTTTTTTTTTCGATATTCTACTACGGATGTCCTGTTTTTGGGGTTCTGGTGTTGATGATGAATTCCGACATGGCCATACATTACATTCAAATTACACGATGTAGTAAGCATCAAAATATTTTCAAATATATAACATTAAGATCTATAAGAGAGGGGTGGAAGGACCCTTTACAAGACGCCGAGATCATAAATTTTCTTAACGGAAGTTGCATAGTAATGTTTTGGGCTCAGATTTAATTGAAATTCGGTATTGAAAATTATTTTCGCGGGATTCCAGGATCAGATCATCTTGTAACCACTCCATAAACGAAATACATTTTCAGTATCGCTATATGGGACAGAATCATGACAATCATGGAAAACTAACAAGGAAATTGACTGATTACTTAGATTTTAATGTCAAGTGAGCAACATTCCAGCCATTTGAAGACAAGAACAAGTTAATCAATTCAAAAAATGATAAGTAAAAGAAAGAAAAGAAAAGAAAGATATTAAGGTGGAATGGACAACAGGGAAACCAATTTTGATTGCCACTCTAAAAGGGTAGACATGGGTAGGGACAGATAATTTATTTTTGTATATGACTCCCAATGAGTTTGCTTACCTTAGAAAAATATAGAAGGAGTCTTTATACTGCATTAAGTGTGGCATTTCTCCACACAATTTTGCTACAATTGTTGGCGGTTCTGTATTATGGCCTGAGTATACCACATAGACAGGTTATTCCCCTATCCACTATCTGGAACGACAGCTCTGTAGCCGAAGTCCCAGAAAACCGATTCAGGTGCCGGGGCAAGGAAATCGAGATGAAGGTTACTATACCAATGCACATGATTTCATCCATGGTTTGGATTTGGGTCCATATTATTCATCTGCATGTGCATTTCCTTATATTTTTCTTTCCTGTGCCGTACTATTGTGATGTTTTTGTATCTGTGTGTTTCAGATGTTAATTGCCATTTTCTTCGGATTATTTTTTTAGACTGACGGTATAGTTCTCACTTACTTTAGAGGAATAAATAGAAGAAAAAAATATTGAGTATAAGATGAAGGGATGTATCTAACACCGAACTTTAGGACTGGAACTGCAACATAAATGACATAATTAAGAGAGGAGGGTGGAAATATACAGGACCAGTTTTGAGGATGGAAAAGACAAGTAAGAAAAGGACTGAAGTAGTACTCAGTAGGGAGAAGGAAACCAGGACGACCAAAGGAAATATAGAATTAAGATCGAGGGGAGATGAAAGAGTCTATCTATGCTGAAATTGAAAGATGGCCATTAAACAGAAGTTGATGCTAACCCTGGTGGACGCTTTATGCGTTACTTCCTACGAAAGGATATGTATGTACGTAAAGTTAACCTTGACTTGTTGCCTGGATTGTTGTATGTTCTGAAAATAGACAGTGAAAACTTGCAGTGGAAAAGGTGCTTTATGTTCATAAGAAAATAGTATATTAAATACCCATGAACATATAAGAAATCCTTAGGAATGCATGTTTTGCCATATTACTGCATTTTTATACTTCCTTTCATTGTATTACTCTATTTGTAAAAGGGCTATTGATGAATGATATACTGTCTGAATTTTATTTTTGTGTTTAAATTGATTTGCTTTCCAAATAAAAATATTTTTTATGAACTTAAATTAACAAAAAAGATCTCTGTAAATGTAAAAATCTGTCCTTAGCTGGTTCTAAGTGAATCTTTTACTCAATAAGTTGTAAAGTTTTTTGACATATTCAATATTTCTAAGTTGCATAAAAAATCATTGTATTAATCTAAGCTTTTCAGTTAGACACTTGTGTGTCAAGTTAGGGATAGTTGCAATGGTTCCGTTAACATGGCTTATAAAAGGGACATAAAATGGAAACATAATCGGCTATCACCAAACCCACAAGTCCATACCGTTTGAGAAGTTCATCTTTCTCCCTTTTCAGCATTACGTTTTCCTCAGAAAGTTCTCTATTCTTTCTCTCTAACCTATTATACCATTCATCTTGAGTATGTAGCTTGAGTTCTAGTTCTTGTAGCCTTTGTTTTAAGTTCTCTTTACTCCCACTCTTCAATCTCTTAAATAATTTTGCCATTTCTTAAGTCATTTTAGCATTTCATTGCTTTATAATGAATCTTGCAGCTTCCTGAAATACAAAGTAATAATGTTTATATCCTCATAATGCAAAAATAAATGGTTCACAAGAAACTATTAACAAATACCACAAAGCAGAAGGGATTTTACTTTATATTCTATACGTTTATAAAGAAAACAAAGTCTCTACAAATACATGGTGGAACTAAGCAATGGAACAACGCTTTTATTCATGTTGAAGTCAACATTAAGTATTCATTAAGTTTAAGCCCTTAGCACTAAATGTCGAGCAATGCTACATTCATGTTCTTGATTACCCATGGATGCGGGATCGTCAGCAAACATAAAATTAACTGGCAAAGAGTTCTTACAACCACTTGAATAGTATATTCTTATGAAAAAATTCTCTCAAGAACAAGTACACCGGGAATTCTTTTTACGGACTTCACACTGCAGAGAAGACAAACCCCAATCTTCAAATAGAAAAATAAAATGACACATAAAATGCCAAAATTTGAAAGTATGATTATATTCATGAGAAATTCTCTTTACAGTAAGTACACCATAACTGAAATAAATAGCACGGAAAATCATTTTCGTTTGAACTTTATAAAAACAGGGCTGTCAGCACTAAACATATTTGAGCCATTAGACCTATCGGAAAATCACCATTTTCATCATTTGCTCTGAAATTATTGCAGCAAATTTAACTAAAATGTATTGAAATGATGTACAATGTATGGAAAGTTCTTGATCTGAGAGAAAAATGACTGCCAGTGGAGATTGGGAAATATATGAACTCTGGTCATCAGCATATGCATAACAACATGGCTGTCAAATGAGCGATACAGGTTCAGTCTCTGAGCCTCTAGTTTTTTTTAAATCGTGCTGTTCGTCCTTTAGTTTAAATTCTGTTCAGTTACTTCTTTTTCATTAAAATATTATTTTATAAGTGTTTGGATATGCCATATGCCATACTAATCTTCAAACAAGTATTACTACTGGTATCATTACAAACACTACACATTATCAGATGGGTGGGAATTCAGACATTTTGGCATAGTATACAGTAATGCGATTAACTATTATTGAGAAGCCAAATATGGGGACAATGCATCTGTAAAATATTAAGAGTACTTGATTAATAATTTATAGCCAAATGCCGAAAATGGTTTAATGAGGCAACACGGTAGACACATAACGTCAGAGATTAGAATCTTCGGTGTTAATAGTATAAAAAGAGTGGAAGTTCTGTTCCTTTAATATAATGCTGTGCAACTATAAAAGCATTATGCAAGAAGATTCTAAAATTTTGTTCTACTGATTAGTGGTGGTTTAGAGTGACACCACCCTGACAGCAGTCGTACCAAGCACATTTAGGAGAAACATGTGCGTTAAGCCTAAAGTTAGATGTTAATTTGGCAAAGGCATGGTACAAGTGTTTACTACATATGCCCGGGACATATGCAGATATTGTATAAATATTTACCTGTCCTGTTAAGAACAGGTAGTTATGCTTTATCTATATACAAGATAAACATAAGCTGTCACCAGGAAGACTAAATATAAATTGAGCTGAAAACGAACATTAAAATTTCTATCTTTTTAAATTAGCTTTAAATTTTCATTGCGCTCTTACCTGTTTTGTTTTGTCTTCGGATAGTAAATAGAAACAAACATTAATTGTTCCATGTCACGTGAATACATGTATCCATATTTATTACCACTTTAAAATATAATAAAAGATTTATTTAAACAAACATATCTCATATCTTAAATATCATCAAATCTATCAACATATTCTTCAGTGACATGGTTGGTAGCATATAGACAAGTTACGTACCATGTTAATCAAATGTCTTTTGATCACATTTGTCAAATTGTAATGTACATATGTATGTACATAGATAGAAATTGCCACATTCTTTGGATGACCATGAACTCTGCAAAGTAATCGATAACTATTGCTTTTGTACGAGTGAATTTATGATAGGGATTTCCCGGATAGAAACGAAAGTAAGACCGTCTTATATTGTTATGGTTACCGTTTCACGGGAATTAAAAATACACGGGTACCTCATTTCTTTATTCAATAAGTGGTCGACGTTTTTGCCGAACCCCGTATGAATTTTGAATTGTTCTAATTAACACCCTCTCAGTTAATCAAAATACTAACATAATCAGTCTATCACAGAAAAGTTAAAAGAATTCGTCTTTTCATACGATATGGCATTACTATCTCAACAAATCCTGCAAATACAACAGAAATTCAATCTCATATGAGACCCCTCAAACAACTTGTCTGTATAAAAACCAGCAAATCCAAGTTTCTCAGATTAAATATTCAGAACAGTTTTGACATCATCCTTAACGCTAAATCGATCAAAGATGCTTGTACTTTTATCTGTCGGGGATTGGGAAAGAATTGTATATAACAATGAGGATGCCGATGAAGTTTAGGCAAGGACAGATATTCCTCCACAAATCTTAAACCCATCTGGAGCAGCAAAAAAAACCAGTTTGACATAAGAATGTAAATATTTGAGACAAACATTATCAGTCGTTTTCGTACGTATTAGAGACCTGAAAACAGACACAGAAAATAGACAACAAATGGCTTCTTCAGATCCTAAAATTTTAAAGCCAGAGAATATATTCAATACGGATTGATGGGAACGGACTAGCCAAACAGCAATTATGGAGAGCATCAGGAAAATGGTTATAGACATCTTTAGAAAATCACGTAGCGGACCCTAGATCGGAACCCCCACGACAAGGGAAGAAAAAGTCATTCCACAATGACTGGTGGAAATAAAGACGTGTCACATTTAATAGGCGAGAAGCAAGGAGTGCGACAAAGGATCGAGACAGATGGTGGACTGGTATGGAAGCCCTTTGCCAGTTTGGGGATGACAGGAGTAATTTGTCTGATAACATTTATAAATGTTGGTATGATCCTGAGTTTTTAAGCCAAAAGAAGAAGTGAAGTTGAGTGCGATAGATTGATTAGGCTCATGCAAGAAAAACATCGATTGATATTTCTTTACTTCGATTTATAAAAACTCATAAATGCTAACGCAAAGCTTGGAGTTATATTGCAAAACAAGATTCAAAAATAAAAGCAAAACTGTAGTCCAAAGATCGGATAAGTAATGTAAAGATTGATAACAGGAAACATCTACAATGGCTGAAAATAGGAACTCGGACAGCCAGACTTTGTACCGGCACTATCAAAAGCCAGCGGAAGGATGATACCGGTACCTAAACCTCCTCTTTATCTGTCCCGTTTCACTATAGTATAAAAAACATACGAATAAACCCCAATATAAGTAGACTACTAACTCCATGACCGCAATCTTGAAAGGAAAGAAAAAACAAATATGTAATTTTGAAAGATGGGTCAAGGGTTACTCGCCGCTAAACTGCCGACTCGCTCAAGGAGCCTAGTCTGCTGGTAGAAAGAACACTGTCACACTATGGAAGAAAAATCAAACTCGAAACTTCCGAAGGATTTGGTCAAGAATCATAATAAATTTCAGTAGACATCGACAGTATCAGTGAGAGGCCAGTGTGTGTGCAAAATTTTCAGGTCATTAGGTCTCAAAGCTAATTTAACGGATGCAAGCAGAATATCTTGTCGATATCCCCTGTTACGTAAAGAATGCAAGTTACGTCCCAGCTTTTCTGGACTTTTAATCAATTTCTGGCATTTATAACAACAACTCCGTAAAAACGAGGATTAGAAATGCCCTTAGTAATAAGCTGTTTACGAGTAACGCCATATTTAAATATCAAATGTTCATATCTATTATAAAACTTCTTAAATGTATTCAACAACTTATGAAATCTGTAACACTGTTGTAAAAGTTTGACTGTGATAGTACGGTTACGTTCATTAAATTCGTCAAGAATAGAACAAACTCGTGCGAATCGTTAAGAAATCTTTATGTAACTGGTAATGTTGCAAATGGTAATGTTGCAAAAAGAATGAGAGTGAAAGCAAATAAACAATGAAGGATAAGAAGTACATGCGCATGAGACAGAGTCGCTAAAAATGGTAAAACCAAGCAATGGAACAACGCGTTTATTGTTGTTCTCCATCTTGAAGAATTTTCAATGAGGCTTTTATCGATTAGCTTTGCTCTTTCGTCATTGTAAATTCAAGATGGCCCGTACGCCATTGTAAGTTCATGACGGTCCCTAACAACGGTTTGAGCAGAATTCATAGCTAGATGTCGAACAACGCAACATCTATGATTTTTACTATTTATAGATGTAGGATCATACATAAGATTAAAATTAACTTACAAAGTCTTGCTCCAAACCCTGTCATCCATTGCCTGACAAATAAACTGCTACGCCAAGAGCGCATGATACGCCCGTCCACTGTCAACTCGAACTTTATGGCATTGTTGGACCACAACAAAATTTTGATACTCATATACCAAATATAAAATCAAGCGGTTACAGAAATAAAACTCGAGAAACCAATATTTTTCAAAATTTCACTAAGTCCAAGGGCCATAACTCTGTACAAAATCAACCGACTGAAACTAAATTTGAACTTGATCTGTATCTCACCTAGATATAGTCATATACCAAATATGAAATCAATATGTCAAGCGGTTACTGAAAAAAACTCCGGAAACCTATATTTTTCAAAATTTCACTAAGTCCAAGGGTCATAACTCTGTACAAAATCAACCCACCGGAATCAAATTCGAACTTGATCTGTATTTCACCTAGATATAGTCATATATCAAATATGAAATCAATATGTCAAGCGGTTTCAGAAAAAAACTCCGGAAACCTATATTTTTCAAAATTTCACTAAGTCCAAGGGCCATAACTCTGTACAAGATCAACCGACAGGAACTAAATTCGAACTTGATCTGCATTTCACCTAGATATAGTCATATACCAAATATGAAATCAATATGTCAAGCGGTTACAGAAAAAAATCTCCGGAAACCTATATTTTTCAAAATTTCACTGAGTCCAAGGGCCATAACTCTGTACAAAATCAACCGACCGGAACCAAATT
>MJUU01026968.1:12627-38058 GCA_002080025.1 Modiolus philippinarum | reverse complement strand
CGGTGAGTATTAGCTATCTGGATGGCTTCTGCCTCACCATCTGTCATCCTGAGATCATTCTAAAAGAAATCCTCGAACTGCAATCTCTGTGTCCTCAGGCACCTCCCCCTGTCCACGTAACATTCGCTCGGGTAAACCATAAACAAGCAGATTATATTGAGGTCTATTTCAATACGTTCTAGTTTTTTATCAAATGACTTCTCGGCATCCTCGAGTTTTTTAGTTAAAGTTCCATCTAATTTCTTAATTAGGTGACCAATATCGTTATTAGTAAGCTCGTTTGTACGAAAGGGGGGGGGGGCATTTTTGTTTGTGTTGTCTTTGTTATCGTCGGGCATGTTTTGTCTCTCCTGGGAACTTTTCCTTGTAAAATATGAATGTAAGTTTCCCGGTTGAGCCTTACCCTTCTTTTAAACCATATTTTGGCATGTTTCTCTTGTTATTTTAAGAGTATATTGTCATAATTTTTGTGGATCACCTTTCTCGAAAAATTTCACCTGCCATCTTGGCTCATGCGTCTATAGCAGTGATCTTGATAAATTTGTAAATACAATATTTAAAAAAAAAAACTTATCTGATATTTATTACACAGTACAAATTTCCTTCCCCGGTATTTTGAATTACCCAAGGAAAATAATAAATATTATAAAGTCAAAACAAATCCTAACAATTAAGCAGGTTTTGTCTTAGTAATATAGACTTTCTTATAGATATTATAGATTTATACTGTTTTTGTCAAAATTCTAACCACTTTAAAATACTGATGCTTCATTCCGTGTATGGCACTCGGTAGATGTCCTTGGTACTGGATTTGGCTTCCTATTTCGATATTTTTGGAAATGAGTTCTTCTTTCTGGACTACTTTTGGAATATGGCTTTCCATATTATTTGCTTTTAATGCTGCTGATGAAAGGTTACTCCTTGAAACACGTGTACAACATAACGAAATTTACTGTTTTTTTATGCAATTTCGGTATTTTTTGTATTTCTACAATGTGAATTGAATTTTTTCTTGTTTTCTTTTGAGAAATAATTTATTATCAATTAATTGATTATTTGTTGTTCTATCACTAATAAGTGATTTATTAGTAAATTAGTTGAAATTGGAGTAGCTTCAAGAAAAGTTAGTAAATATAAGTAACCAAGTAAACGTTTTTTAAGTGTTAAGTAAAAAAATATAGAACCCCAAAACTAAAACATACCTATAATACTGTATGTTAACCAAGCTGGTGCCGGAGAATTGGAAGAAAATTTGGTCTTCTGCAATGGGTTCCTTAAGTGTTGATTAATTTTTATAGTTGTATATTTAAATGGATTGTGAGACTTGGGATTCGATATAATGCTCTTCCCTTTTATCTACCCTTTGCTTATCACGCAGAATCCAAAGACTCGACACTGTTTGGATGAACACATAATAAACGTAATGTATCCTTAATAGTTAATAGATATATTCAGTAATTGTTCTTGGTAAAAATACTTAATAATTCCTTAGTAATAGTAAGTTATAGTAAGTAATCTGAAGGAATTACTAAAGTAATTTTAAGCATTTATTTTACTTGAAATAAGTACTTACTGGGAAATGGTAAGTAATCGTAAGTAATATATATATATATATATATATATAATTAGTAATGAGAATCAAAAGTCAGTTATAACCCCTGATAAGATAACCAGATGGCGCAGCATCTAATATGGTCCATGTTTACTTCCTGTTGATAAGAAAAATACTTTCAGTATACACTCAACATGCCATCTTCTTGCTGTTGTGTCCCTAAATGTTCCAATAGAGGAGGGCATGTCATCCCAAAAAAATGAAAAATTAAGGAAAAAATGGATTAAGGGAGTACGAGCCTCAGATTTTCAGAAGCATTCGATATCCTCAGGTTTTATCCATTCAAACAGTGTTAAATTTTTTTGCACATGGATCATATTTTTTTGGTCATAGATTACTTTATAATGTATAAAATAGATAGTGTATAAAATCTTATCAACTTCCAATTATATTTTCATATATTTAAATGCATATAAACATATTATGCAAATTAAAGGGAAACTCTAGAGAGAACTGTTTCCCGCCAAAATTTTTACGTCTTATATCTCAAAAATCCCTTCATGGATTTTCAAAATTTTTTGCTCAAGTTGTTCCATTAGTAGTGCTCTTCAAAACAAAAGGTCAGAATTTCAATTCTAATAACAAATTTCTGACACTCGTACTCCCTTAAATATGTTAAAGCTATAAGGAGGAATACAAATTAGAACAAATTTCAGTACTGGAAACATTCAAAGAGTAGTCTTGTTTGTAAAAGACACTTCAAAGAATCAGACTACATATCAGAGACAACATGTGGTAAGTCTATTTACATTTAATTAGTGTGTCGGTCAGAACAAAACGTGTAGAATTAATTAGATTATCAACACTCAGTTGGGCCTTCATTTATCAAAAATAATTTTCTAGATAAAAAGATTAAGGATGGTCACTCCTGAGGTTTTTGAAACTGTCTCTTACTTTCGGAATTCTCTTGTTTTATACATTATTATACATTAGAAAATTTTGCACACTGACCCCTTATTTCTTTTCAAAATATGATAGTATACATCTTCAAAAGACTTCTGACAAAATTTGATGAAATTCTTGATATGCCTTTATCAAATTTCAATGGTTGATTACCTTAATGCAAAGTGAATGAAAAGTCTAGAGAAGTTCGGTTCCCGCCAAAATTTCAGGTGTTTAAATCTCAAAAACTACTACACGGACCTATCAATATGTTTGGCTTAAAATGATGTATGATCCATATTCAAAAAAATGAAAATAATAATTTTAAATCCTTGATATAATAAACTTGAGGAGTGACCATCCTTAAGTGATTAACTTGTAAACACATGTTCTGTGTCTCCAGCAATACACATTTCTTGATGAAATGTTAGCTGTCGAAATAGATGACATATATCATTTGCTGGTTTCAATTAACTATTTTTTCAATTTGTTAGAGTTATGACATAAATGTAACATTTGGAAATTATATATAAACGTTTTTGGCGTCATTACTTTGGTATTTTGTTATTCATTTATCATTAGTTCAAATAGTAGGCTGTCATGCCATTACCAGCAGGCACATTTATATATTTCACTCCTACCTAGGGTTCGTTTATTAGGATTTTAGTTAGGTCAAAATTATATTTTAATTAGTCCACAGGGTACTGAGATATACGACATCCCCTCCCCCCCTCCCACCCCATTAGCATTACTTTTAACAATAAGTCGGAAGAGGCCACTTTGTATTAATGGTGCATCGATAGCTAACACAGCTTGAAACCTTTATTATGGTAAAATTATTCGATCAGACTTGCCATTTGAACTAAGATATTTAAACGAACAGAATATATATTATCAGTTGAATTGTTTTACAAATATTGATGTAAATATCAATTAAGTTAAAAATCTTCGTTATTTCATCATAAACAGTACAGTAGAATCAACCATCGTTTGGTAATTATTTCAAAAGGAATAGTCAGCAAAAGTCGCGACGATAGTGATATGATACAAGGGATTTCAATAAACGGACATTTAAAAGTTTTACGTCTAGTGAACAATATTTCAGCTAAAAGTTAACCAGTTCAAAATATGTAAGTAAAAGACGAACACTTTAAATGTTGAGAGCGAGCATCTGGGCAGTGTCAGGAAATTTTACCTTCTAAACTAAAGAAAAATATAATTGGATCTTTTAACGGCGTTTCTCCACAATTGTTGGCGGTCAAGCTTTCCGTATTATAACTATAAGACCCCATATAGACGGGGCATTCACCATCCATCAGCTAGGGGTGTAGACGAAACCTTCGGTGACGGGACAGAGGATTAGAATGTTAATTGAATGTGTGTTCCTCATCAAATGTGTTGAATATGTACATATTACTAACATTTTTGTTGAAAGCAGTATATTTTACAATATAAATATAAAACAAAATATGTGTTGCGAAACAGCTCTCAAGGCCAATAACAAAATAACGGGATACATTAGCATGTGAGCTGTTTAAAGGGATGAATTTAAAATCTAAAATATGACATAAAGTACAAAAAACACATGGCAAAATAAAAGAGTAGAAACAATAAAAAGGTCGACACTTTTTATTGTTTCTACTCTTTTATTTTGTCATGTGTTTTTTGCACTTTATGTCATATTTAAGCCACATATAGTTTGAAGAATAGTGTGTCGGCTTCCAGGTGTCCAAGCGTCAACTTTGGTTTTCGCATGATATCTCCAGAACCACATGTATAATTTAAAGAAACGTTGCACAGACATGACTTATGATTAGATGAAAAACTCTATCGATTTTGGGGTTTGTGCCACAAAGGTCAAGGTCACAACTTCTAGAAATAGAATAAAAATTTGACTTTTTATCCGTTTCCGCACAATAATTCCAGAACCTATGTCACATCTAAATGAAAATTGGCATAGACATGACTATAATGATCAGAGGAGGAACCCTATCGATTTTTAGGTTTGAGCCACAAAGGTCAAGATCACAACTTCTAAAAAAGAAGAAAAATCCAACATTTCATTATAATCAAGAAATAAAGCCTAAAATCACATGTTTGGTATCATGTGATTTGTCGTGATTTTGGATATATGATTTTAGAATCACCCCTTTACTCGTTCTTGCTTCGGTATTCGTTTGCCAGTATAATTTTACTGTTCACACAGAAGTACTCTTTATATTGCTAGGACATGTACTATTCATTTAATAGTTCTAATTATGTACATCAAACACTTTTTAGGATGTCATTAAGATATAATGAAAAGCCAGAATTAAAAAAGGAGGAAATAAAACTATGGTATGTAAAAAATTTAATGTGAAGAAGTATTCAATATTTCTAAAATAATTCTGCAAAGTGTCCAGTTTAAATAAAATCTTAGATTAATAAAAATACATAAATTTGCGTTTTCTGATCTTTTGGTAAATTTCCTGAAACTCGAAGATTTATTGTTGATTTCAGCAATATGAATTGCCTAGATTATAAGGGGAACCCCTGCCCATTTTAGAATGGTGATCTGAAATGGGTTGTAATGGATAGTGAACCTTTCATTTGCCATGGAAACCAAACCAGAACACTGAATCTTTGAAAAAATATTCTGCCACGTATTTTTTTTTCACAATTTCAGCAATATGTACTACTTAGATTATAAGAGGAACCCCTGCCCATTTTTTGAAGGGTGGTCTGAAGTTCTTTGTGATGTGTAGGGAAGCTTTCACTTGCCATGGAAACAAAACCAGAACACCGAATCTTTAAAAAAAGTATCATGTTACATATTTTTCTTCACGATTTCAGATATATGCATAAACTAGATTATATGGGGAGCCCCTGCCAAGTTTTTTTGAAAAGGGGACTGGGAATGGTTTGATTTCAGCAATATATTTACCTAGATTATAAATTGTCTTTAGAATGGTGATCTGAATTGGGTTGTAATTGATAGTGAAGCTTTTAGTTGCCATGGACACCAAGCCAGAACACTGAATTATTGAAAAAAAGTATTCTGCTACATGTTTTTCTTCGTTATTTCAGAAATATGTATGAACTAGATTATAAGAGAAACCCCTGCCAATTTTTTTTGAAAGGGGGACTTGGAATGGTTGATTTCAGCAATATGCATTACCTGGATTATAATGGGAATCCCTACCAATTTTTTTGAATGGTGCTCTCAATGAGTTGTAATGGATAGTTGAGCTTTCGGTTACCACGGAAACCATACCAGAACACTGAATCTTTGAAAAAGTATTCTGCTACAAAATTGTATTAACAATTTCAGAAATATGTTTAAACTAGATTACTGCCATTTTTTGAAAGGGGGACTTGGAATGTTTTGATTTCAGCAATATGTATAACCTGAATTCTGGCTTTTGGTTACTAGAAAAGTGAAATTAAAAAAAAAGTATTTTACTACACTCGTAATACTTTTTACGATTTTCAGCAATATTCAAAAACTATATTTTAGGGGAACCCTGCCCATGGTTTTCTTGAAAAGGGACTTAAAATGTATTGACTTCAGCTATCATTAATATGTATCGCCTAAATTATAATCCCTGTCCAAATTTTTAGCCTAGTTATGACGAAGTCTAACATCCGGCGAAAGTTACATTATAAGTCGCCGATCGAAATAAAAGAATTCTTATGCTTAAATACAACTATTTGCATACAAGATGATTTACTTATGAAAAAATATCGGCTGGGCATTCGCATCTTCTGATTTTTTTATCAATTGCTTTTTAAAAACCCAAAGGATATCTTTTTGATATTGCATCTTTATTTTTTTAGATTAAGCAAATACAACCAGGGCGACACCGACCTAGTTTTGAAGGTATGACGCGGACTTGTTTAACGCTCTTATCAGTATTCCAGCAGTAGTTTCCGTGACAATCCGTATTTTGAGAATTATCCCCTATATAAAAAAATGAGAGAAACTAAACTTATTTGATGTGAATAACACCTCTTCGACGTATGACTAAGCAATAAAAATGATGACCATTACATATTTATCTTTATATTGAGATAACACAAATTTTGTCATTTCATTTATGGAGTTCGTTTTTTCAATTTTATCCGACATTTTTTCTCTACTTCATTCATTTGATTGATTGATTGATTAATTAGAGTTATACGTCCAGATAGCAATATTTCAGCTAAATCAGAACGACAACAAGTTTAATGAACTCAAAAATGTCAAAAGTAGAAGATGAAAGATATTAAGGAGGAAGGGACATTTGGGCAACAAACATTTACTGCCCCTGGAAAATTTGAGAAAGGGTAGAGAGCAGAAAACTAAGCATTCCTTACAACCCCTAGTGAGTCTGCACTTTATAAGAGAAATATAGAAGGGATCTTTATACTAAAGAAGGCGTTTTGTTTCTCCACATAGGTTGTCTACAATGATTCGGGGTCTACCCCACTGCCACTATAAAATGGGAAGTGGTAGGTGATAAAGCCTTTCATACGACCCCTAGTGAGTCTGCTCTTCTAAGATAAAAACAGAATGGACCTTTGTACTTAATGAAGCGTGGGGTTTCTTCACACAATTTTTCTACAGTGGTTCGCGTTCAGGCTTTCTGAATGGAAAATCGGAAAGAATTGATAGGGACAGGAAATAAGGCTTTCCGTATTATGACCTGATTACCCCGCATAGACAAGGCATTTCCCTATCCATAACTTCGGGACGCGCCTGGCAGCATTGTTTTGGCAGAAACCTACATCATTCAATTTTGCGCTTTAGAGAACGATGTTTATCTATCGGAATCTTCTCTTTAGCACTGACTGTCCAATTTCGAAAAGATAGGTCTGATTTATTTTATGGTAATGACTAAACGAATATTTGCAATGTGCTTATGTGTACTTGAAATCCGTAGAAAACACGGCAAATCCGTAGTGTTAAACAACTCTCCAGATTATGACGTCGTCTTTATGAAACTGTTTAGAAGGTAGGGATTATAAAGTTACTATGTAGCTTATATTTGCTGATAAATTTTTCATTTGGAATGCACTAAAATTATTTTGAATTCCTGGGGGGTAATACAAAATTACAGGAAAAAAGTTGTCAAAAGCTTAAGTCCATGAGACAAATAGACAAATCAGGTGTAGGTGGAAAACGATATATTGTTATAAAAAACGGACAATTGTGAAGTTCTCGTATTTTTTGTTGGGGAACTAGGATTACCTCAAAATCTCGGTGCTGACCCATAAACTAATTTTATTGAAAACTTGCAATATCTAACTTTAAGAAAATTTGGTTAAAACCAAAGGAGTATCTCCCTCCTGCATAGCTTTGTATTTAGCGGATTTTTCTGCTTTCCTTTTTAGATCCTATTGGTTATTTGTTTCTCTATCAGCTTTTACACTTGTTTCGGTTTATGGATTTCCAAATGTTTTGATTTGATCTGCAATGAAGAGAAATAAGTTGTCGAAATGCCCATATACAGAACTTAAATTCAAAGTAACTTCGGTATTTTGTTACTTAGTCTAGGGTGAAACCCTGGAGAGGACTAGAGAGCATATTCCCGCCTCAATGAGAGCCCCGCCTGGACATGTAATGGATAAGAACATGCCAAATGATTTATCAAATATTTGTAATGAGTTTTGTGTGTAATTGATCATCTGATTAATTGGTTGATTGATGAAGAATTTTTCCCACAGTGAGCAATTTTTCATTTATATGGGGACGAGGACAAGTTAATCAATTTAAAGAGAAAAAAAAATATCAGTAAAAGAAGAAAAAAAATGAAAGTGCAAGGGACATCTGGGGCAACGAGTTATGATTGGCACTGGAAATTTTGCCTTTTTCCTGCTCTTCTTAGAAAAACTTTTAAAAAGTTCTTAATACTACAGCATGTATTGATATTAAAGGAAATATTATCCATCACAAAATGTTAGTGGGACGTTAATGACAGATGGCAACACAAAAACTAAATAAACGACATGGATGCAAATAAAAATGGATTAGACCGGGCCATCTTTTAAGTGACTATTTTTATATCTTTTATTTTTTAAAAGTCACTAACTGCATGGATCTCTTTAACGGACTCATTGTCGAGTACAATCCTACAAATAACCAATGAACGGTTATAGAGTAAATGCAAATAAGACATATTCTCTACAGATATATGGTAGAACCAAGCAATGGGACAACGTTTTTACTGATGTTTTTCATCTTGAAGTCACCACGAGGCCTTCAACAATGAGCAGGTACTCATACCTTGTAGTAACTTAAGTTAGTTTTGCATCATTTTCAAACACTGATTTTGCCAACAGATCTTGTCTTATTTTATGATTTTGTAAGTATTCCGTGGATATAGTACAAATGTCAGGATACGGAGGTTGTTTGATGAATAGGCAGTCTTCGAATCTGTACATGGGTGTAGCGGATGATCAAATTGGAGTAGATATAAAACTGTCTTGGTGATATGGTCTGATCATCTTCATCTGCTACCGAAAGAGACGGACCTTGTTTCGGTTCGAATCTTCTTCATGATTCCAGTACAAACACTGCGTCAGCGTATTATCAGATATCAATGTCACTAGCCATTCCGGAAGTGAAAGAAATATAAAACTTCATACATACGTAGAGTTTATTAGCATATATCAAACACCGTCTTAAACTGATAAAGGCATTAACCATGCAGACTGACAACGCTTTGCACCGCCCTTCTCTTTTTCTTTTATTATTATTATTTCTTTATTTTTTGTGTTTGCGAAAACGACGTGGAAGCATATGCAGCCGTGCCTCCGGATAGCTCCGCGCCTGCATACGGCTACCAATAATTTATACAATGACCTTTACATATATATATATGTTACTGCGTGAAACCATGAAAACCTTGACCATGCATGCTGACATATTACAATTCATTTCCGGTTTGAGAACCATATCATTATAAAGCTACTGTTATATGTTCTCTTCAGTCAATACCTGTAAGCATTGCATTCACTACAAAACACCAAAAGTCTGAAACGGGCACTTTTTTTTTACTGAAAAGTACTGAGAAGTACTCGACCAGTCTCAAATTACTAAAGTAGTCTTGACCAAAGTCTGATTCAGTTTGAAATATACTGAACCAGCCTCGACCTGTCTCAACTAGTCTGGACCTGTACTGAAAGAGTCTCGACCTGTCTCGTCCAGTCCGAACCTGTACTGAAAAGTCTCGACCTGTCTCTACCAGTCTGATATAGTTCTGAAAGAGTCTCGACCTTTCTCGACCATTCTGATTTAGTACTGAAAGAGTCTCGACCTGTCTTGACCAGTTTGATTTAGTACTGAAAGAGTCTCGACCTGTTTTGACCAGTATTAAGTTGTAATGAAACAGTTTTGATCTTGGAAATCTCTTATATAATGCTTTGAAAAAGTAAATCAATTTAGTGTTTAAAAATTTAAATTCTTAAATCAAACCTTCATGCATTGATTGCAAAATGTTCCTCAGATGCTTTCATTACTGTTATATATAAAAAAATAAAAAATTCTAAATTCGCCATTTCAGCTAGCATTACCATATGAGGAACATAAAAATAATATACTGTATAGCAATAGTTTTATCCTACATTTATTAATGCAAACACATTTTTAGGAAACATACTTATAAAGAAAGAATAAAATAGAAAGAACAAAAGGAGTGTTCTGACAAACCATCTTCCTTCTCAGGCTACAAAGACGGGCATTCAGACTTGTATAACCAGTATATTTCAGATGTTTGGATTTTTGATATAGAAATATACAATTCAAGTCATATTTTCAATGTTTGGTTTTCTCGTGAAAAAGTAAAGTTGTTTGAGGTTTTTTTAATGACTTAATGTTTGCATTAATATTTATTACACAAAATGTCAGATAATTGAGTATTAAACTTCAAAGGTGGAAATAGGGATTATTGTAAATATCTTTATCTTTTTGGCTTAAAGACATGTCAAGAAATAAACATGTATTAATTATGTAATATTAACAGACTTTGGGTTTTTGTGAAAATGGTTCTTTTGTTAAGAAAAATTGATTTTAGAATTAAGATTAATTGGGGTATAAAATACTTTACTTTGGGGAAACAAATCAGTAAAGTTTTAACATACAGTTAATTTAGAGTTATTTCAGTTTTTATATACAGTGAATATAGTTTTTCATACCGTTTTATATACGGTGTTTTAAGTACCGTTTCTGTATTATAAATGTTATATTTGAATATTTGTGAAATGTGAACACTTTCAGTTATTTGTGCTCATAATAAATTGTTATTATTTGAGAACTTTGCATTTATATGCAAGAGACAAAAAGGATCATGTGAGCTAGTATTCCCCAAGAAGTACTGTAACTGGGTCCTGAAATATCCGACCGTTTGGGACCTAGTTATAGAATGACTGACCGTTTGAGGAGTCTCAGTCACAGACCAACGACTCTCGGTTACAGAGTGGTGGAGAACCCAACGACTCTCGGTTACAGAGTGGTGGAAACCGGCCTTTCCGTGGTACCAAGAAGGGACTAGATGCAGCAAAGAGGACAATGGAGAAGATACTGGTTGAGATGACTATTAAGAGAGAAACCCATGGTGAGTCGACCAATTTATGATCTGTATATGACACTTTATAATATTGATTTTAAAGTAATATTGTCATGATCTAATTCAAACATTCCTCAATGTTACAATAATATTTAAACAGCAAAATGTCGATCATAAATGTTCAGAATCCCTTCTTGGCTCTAATTTTAATAGTCACTTTATGGTTCCTCTTAGGTAAACAATCTTTTGTCATTATAAACTTAACAGTAGATGAATGTAGCATGTTAGTCACTAGAAATAAGTTGACTTCACTAAATGTTAATTTGGAAATAGACCGTACACAGAAGTTTCTTTTACATTTTAGGGATAAATACAAATATGACCCTGAATGGTTATTTTATGAAGAATGTGCCCCTCCTCTCCCCACTTAATTTTAATGAAGGTATATAGCAAAGCTTTAATTCCAAACTTTGGTGTTATTTTTTTTTTTTATAAACTTTGTATTTATATACTAGTAATTTTTTTCTGACAATTAAAAGCACACATCAACTTGATTCAAAAGGAATTTTTCTCTCTCCTTAATCTTCACCATATGGACAAATGTGTAAAACGAAAATTGTATATGTCATGGTACTAATATTCAATAGCCAGAGTGTCTGAAAACCTGAAGCCTGCTAGTGTTGGAACGTTATAATATGATAATATTGCATATTGGTAGTTTTAACTACCAAGTTCACTTCATTACTGGTAGACGATACAGCTAACTGAAGTACAAAATATGAAATTTTGATTTTCAAAATTTACACTCCATTGGTAAAGATACAGGAGATATTAAATGACCACCATCAATAATTATGGTCGTTATTTCAAAAAAGCTCATTTTTGGTATATAAACCCTGATTCCTCCTATTTTTATTTTTGAAGTAAGAAATTCAATTTTGATGTTTCTGAAACTTTTTTTTCCTGCAAAATATAAATACTAAAATAATGATTAAACCTGATTTAACTGATTTCATCTAGAATGTTCTAATATCGATATTTGATATATCCAACATATCATTTTCTCTTAAATGATGAATTATTTTTTTTTATTTATAGAAATTTTCATTTACATTTTTAAAAAGAGAAAATACAAATTTTAACGAGTTTTTTTTCTCATTCTTTATCATTGACCATTGACTTAAATGGACATATGTGTAAAACTAAATTCACTTTTTGTTTTGATACATAGATATCAGTAGCCACATTGTCTTAAAATTGATGCATGTTAGTGTTGGACCGAATAATATGAGCTATCAACATATTAGTAGTTTGAACTACTCAGTTCCTTTCACTGCAAGTTAATATTGATAAGGCAGCTGCTAATTTATGTACAAAAAACATTGAAATTTAGTATGTAATTTGCACTCCATAAGTTAAGGACAAAGAGAATGAAAGGTCAACTAGAAGTTTTTATTTGTTATTAATTTATGGTTTATGAATAACTAAAATATCTGATTCCCCCCACCCCCTCAAAACATTGCTTCCTTACTGTCCAGTACAAAGCAGAAAAATACAAAGATTACAATTAAGGGTAACTGTAATAATATTTAAACTTTTAGTGGAACATATAGTAATTTAATTCATAATATAAATAAGTTAATGAAATAAATAAATAACTCTAATGTAGACAATAAAAAAACAAACAATTAGAAAGATTTTTTGTGTGTGAAAATGTGTAATATTGTGTGAAAAAAAGCAACAGTAAGCCTTAATCAAATGAATATTAAGCCAGTTTTGTAAGGAAAATAAAATAGTACTTGTCAGAATCTTAAATTTATGATGATAGAAAATAATAATAATAAAAAAGATCTAGTAAGGGTAAAAGTGTCATATTCATGGTCATATTATTGGTTGCACTTGCACTTATGATGTACCCTACCCTAATATGATTCGTTTGTGGAAATGAAGTCACCTACCATGATATTGCGCATCATGCCACCTACCATAGATAGCACAACGGTGGACGTCAGAAGTCACCTACCATAGATGGCACAGTGGTGAACATTGAAGTCACCTACCATAGATGGCACAACGGTGGACATTGAAGTCACCTACCTTAGATGGCACAACAACTGGCTAAGTTTATTTATGATATCAATTAGTGTAAAATGCAGATGCCGCCAAGGTTTACAGAAGAGAAAAATGTGTGAATATCAATAAAGTGTTTATATTGAGAAAAAGAAAAGTTAAATATGAAATTTGTGAATTATAGATATGAATATAGTGAATTATTGTGGAAAAAGAGAAGAGGAAATTATTGTGTTATATTTATCTATATTTATAGTGAATAAAATGAAGAAAATGAGGGTGTAGAAATAATGTGAAAAAAAAGAAATTTGCATAAATTCTATATTCTAATGGTGGACTTCGGATGAAGGATGCATGGCAGATATTAACATTAACTTTAATTGAAATAATAATGTGCAAATATATATTGTTATTTAAATTTGAACTTTTTTTGCACAAACATTTGATGCAATTATTGCAAGTAAAGATAATTAAATACTTTCAATGAATAGTATTTTAATTTAAATGAAGACTTTCATATTTTAAAGCAGAACTTTTGGTTTTTCGTTATTCTCATGTTTTTGTTGTGTTATCTGCATTAATAATTTTGATATAAACTTTCATGATATTTTAATTTCATTTGTTGCACTACTCAATTTCAGTATTTTGATTATGCATTGATATTTGTGTATTGTGTTTTAACTTTTATTGATAAATGATTTGCATGTCTAATTATTACTTATATGATATATATTTTAATGAACTATATATTCTATTTTTCAATGAGCTCATTGATACTTAGGTAGGATTCAGTCTATATCAGTGAACTTCATAGAACTTCCAGATATAGACAGTCCATACCAAAAGATATTATATTTCTTATATTTTCATGAATGATTTTTAAATGTTGACAGTGTTCATATCTATTATAAAATAATTTGTCTTATAATGTGTATGCCAATGTTATTTTCAGATTTTATTAGATACATGTTTTTTCTTTCTAAATATTTAGATTGCGGAGCAATCTAGTGAAGGAGGGAGAGTGTATAACCAGTATATTTTAGATGTTTGGATTTTTTATATAGAAATATACAATTCAAGTCATATTTTCAATGTTTGGTTTTTCGTGAAAAAGTAAAGTTGTTTGAGGTTTTTTAATGACTAAATGTTTGCATTAATATTTATTACACAAAATGTCAGATAATTGAGTATTAAACTTCAAAGGTGGAAATAGGGATTATTGTAAATATCTTTATCTTTTTGGCTTAAAGACATGTCAAGAAATAAACATGTATTAATTATGTAATATTAACAGATTTTGGGTTTTTGTGAAAATGGTTCTTTTGTTAAGAAAAATTGATTTTAGAATTAAGATTAATTGGGGTATAAAATACTTTACTTTGGGGAAACAAATCAGTTAAGTTTTAACATACAGTTAATTTAGAGTTATTTCAGTTTTTATATACAGTGAATATAGTTTTTCATACCGTTTTATATACGGTGTTTTAAGTACCGTTTCTGTATTATAAATGTTATATTTGAATATTTGTGAAATGTGAACACTTTCAGTTATTTGTGCTCATAATAAATTGTTATTATTTGAGAACTTTGCATTTATATGCAAGAGACAAAAAGGATCATGTGAGCTAGTATTCCCCAAGAAGTACTGTAACTGGGTCCTGAAATATCCGACTGTTTGGGACCTAGTTATAGAATGACTGACCGTTTGAGGAGTCTCAGTCACAGACCAACGACTCTCGGTTACACTTGGATAAACAATATGCCCAATTATGTGTTCCACGGATTTAGAAAAAAATCACAACAGGAACGTGTATGTACAAACAATATCTTCGACATTTTGTTAGTTATCATCTAGCACAAACGCGTAGATTTATGGACTGAAACCAAATTTCGAAGTTCTCACATTTTTTTATATCGCTCATGCAAAAACAGACGTAAATAAAAAAAAAACGTATGCCTAAAAAATGTAAGCGCGACATTAAAAGTAATATTGCACTGACTAAACCATTTCGATTTTTAAGAAGTAATATCACTCCTTAAAGAGTTAATTCTAAATTTCTTTCTTTGAGTTTTGAATAACAAAGAGTGTCGGTATACTAATTTTTTTGTTCTTCGATTATTGGGTCTAAGGATGTTTACTAGTCAGTTTTAAAAATCACAAGGATAATAGATAAATGTGATTTTCTTTTTTAGAAAATTGATAATTTGGTAATTTAAAGCGAAAAAATGATAGGTAACAAGATGTAATTTTGGACCTAAAAGTGTTAAAAACAATTATCGGTAAATTGACTTTCATAGATTTGAGATTTGAAATAAGCAATGGTTATCTATAAATGAATTTGATAAAATAACTCTAATTGAATAAAATTTCGTGAGAATGATCAACGAAATTATGGCAACAATATTGGACCTAAAAGTGTTAAAAACAATTGTCGGTAAATTGACTTTCATAGATTTGAGATTTGAAATAAGCAATGGTTATCTATAAATGAATTTGATAAAATAACTCTAATTGAATAAAATTTCGTGAGAATGATCAACGAAATTATGGCAACAATATTAGGGAGTCACTTGCCAAAAAATAATAATGCTTTTAAATGGATAAAACCAGAGAGTTACGAAAATCTTACAGAATACAAAAACATCACCAGCGAACACCCTTTAGATAAGTTCCACTATTGTAAAACACTTTCATGTGTACGAGACAGCGTTATGTATATCTATTATCTCAAGATGACCATTTGAAACAGGAAATTATAAAATATAAGTTGTGACTTAGAACTATGACAATAACGTGAAAATAGCCAACTATAGTTGTTGTACATGTTTTAAGTACGGAAACAGGACGGAAAGTTTTAAATTGAAAAACATGTCTCTAAATCGAACTGCACTTGATTCGTATGACTAAGATCAAGATGACTTAAACCTTACGTTTTGAATATCAAGAATAATTTTCGAAATGCTCTCCTTTATACATTCGAATAGTCAGAAATTAATTTGCCAACTGACAACTTACTTTCTTTTCCTAATTTTGAAAACAGGTCATAATAATCAGTTAAGATGAAGATGTCAACAAATTTTATTATTTTTTTCATAAACAAGCAATGAAGGGATATGGAGTAAATGCACATGAGACAAAGTCTCTACAAATACATGGTTAAACCAAGCAATGGAACAACGCTTTAATTGTTGTTCTTCATGTTGAAGTCACCATGAGGCCTTCGACCATCAGCTATGCTCACACCTTATATTAAGTTCAAAACGGCCACTGGTACCGGTTTGAGCGGAATTCATTGATGGATGTCGATCATTTTTGTCATTGGTGCAGGATCATCAACGTACATAAAAATAACTGGGGAAGTGTTCTTACAATTTCTATCATCCGTTGCCCTTTTGAACTTTTCATACTAAAGGTTACTACAAATACAAATACACTTCCAACATCTTGCTACGCAAGTGTGTAGAGCGAATAATTAAATACCGAAGTTACTGTGAATTTAATTTCTGCATATGCGCATTTCGACAACTTATGTCTCTTCAGTGCAGATTCGAATGCGATTCTGCAAAGAAAGAAGGACTTGACGATTTTTGAATGGAAACAAACTTAAGATTTACAAAACACTGCAAAGTTACTGAACGAAGAATTCCATAACGACGTTCATCAGCGATAATTACAACAAAACGTTGTTTCTTTTAAGAAATATTTACTTGGATTTAAAGGAATTGCGCCATGAATTTTGTTGGAAACCATTCAGTCAGAAGATTCAATCACCCCTGTCTAAAAAGGTGTTTATCATGAACTTAATCATCTTGATAATAGGGGGTCCCATTCGTAGGGACAAGGCATGTTTTGTCTTAATATCATACCTCAGCATATACTTTTATTCAAAAAACGAATATTTTTTTTTCGTTCGATTTTTCTTCCGTAATGCGACAGTGTTTTACCAGCCGACTAAGTTCTTTGAAATAGTCGGCAGATAAGGTGCGCAATCCTTGACCAAGGTTCCTAATAACGTTTTGATTTCAAAAATTTGGTCTTGTAGTTAGTCGTCTACCTGTATTTGGTTTTATTCGTATGTTTATTTTACTTTAGGGAAGCGGGACATGGAAATGGAAGATTTGGGCATAACCTTGCCGTTTGATTTGCTGGTGTTGGTGTTGGTACCAAATCAGGCTATCCCGGGACCGTTTGAATTTTATTAGTGTTCTGCGTTTCTACTGTTGTTTTTTGCATGCAGTTGTAGATGTTTCCTGTCATCTTTTCTTAAATAATATATTTATTACTACAAGGTCAGTGCCTCTTCTGGTGGACTGTTCCAGTAGTCCAGTATTTCAATGCTGCCTCGAAAACCGAATTGATATTGAAACTTCCAATATATACATTTCTACATAACAAGATTAATGCAATATTCGGAATTTATGAATAGTCGTAATGTTTATGATTAGTCCAACTGAAATTCAGCTAAGAATTGTAATATTAAATCTATGAATTGGCATCAATTGTTGCTAAAATTTTTTTGTTCATGTATATATATACAAAATACTTGAATTACTTCCCTCTTTGTAATGTCTGCTACGCCGGTAAGTTTTATATTTTATTTGTTGTGTAGAAATTTTTCTATATTTTTGTTCGTACATATAATATATCAGAATCATATCATTTTCTTGTGGTTTCGTTACGTAAATTGTTTCATCAAGAAACCATTCTTTTCAAAAGATATCAACTAATAACTGCATTAGTCCATACAAAATCTAAACATACAACTTTGGGCTAGGTCAGCTAAACAGTTGTCAGAATTTTGAAATATTTGCATGAAGTTACCAATGTTTTAAGAGAATGAAAACAAAGATAAAATAAGGAATTGGTGTTCACCATCCATATAAGATTTAACATATGGTTATTTACAAACTTATGTAGGATAGGTTCCATACCCAATATGCCCTTGAAATATACAAACACTGAACTGAAAATGGTTTATAGCATTCCACTTTATTTTTCCACCGATTAACACGATGAACGCGATAAACTGGGGAGTTGTCCTTTATCCTTAGAGCCTTTTTTGTATTCTCAGAACAATTGTAAAAAAGGATATTTTTTTTTGTTTAATCAAAACGTGTTGTTGCGTATGGGGATAAAGATCATCGTTTTGGAATGGAGACTGGTTCTACTTAAATTTTATCGGATGTGGAATCTACGTTGATGTATCCTGTTGAATAATAAATTAATTAAAACCCTTGAAAGTTTGTTAAATAAAACTAGAGGATCACGTGAGCCTGTATCACAAACCTGGCTATTAGTTTTATTCATGGAATGTTTTCGAAGATGATCACAATAATCACAAAATTTTAAAGGGACTGCCCAAGGACTATTTTGATGAACATTGGTTAAAGTTGTTCCAGCTATTTTTGAGAAGATCTCTGATTACATTTCTGATTACGTCCTATGTTAAAGTATGTTCCCTGTTGGTGGCCATAACGAATGAGATAGGAACATGAAAATAACAAATTTTAAAGGGGTCTACCTAAAGAATATTATCAAATTTGGTTAAAATTGTTCAAGTGGTACCGGAGGAAAAAATCTTTTTAAGCATTTCTTATATGTATCGTGTGCGTTTTTATCACATGTACATTCACTCCATATCCTTTCATTTTTCCTATAAGGTACATTGTTAAAATATGTTCACCGCTTGCAGCAATCTTGGATAAGGTATCAACATCAAAATCACAAACTTTGAAGGGAACGACCTAAGGACTATATATTTTCATCATAATTGGTTTTAAGTGTTCAAGCGGTTCCAGAGGAGATTTTGAATGCATTTCCTATAGGGTCCTACGTTAAAATATGTTTCCCTTTTGGCGGCCATCTTGGATGATGTATCATCATAAAAATTACTAACTTTGAAGGGTTACCACCAAAAGACTATTATGTTCACATATAATCAAAACAAATTTAATCAAAATTGTTTCAACAGTTTCAAAGGAGATCAGGGAATGCATTTCCCATAGGGTCCTATGTTAAACAGTGTTTCCTGCTGGCAGCCACCTTGGATGAGGTATCAACATAAAAATCACCCTTGGAGATGGCCACCAAAGGACTATTATGTTCAAATTTAATCAAAACTGTTTATGCAGCTGAAGAGGAGAAGATATTTGAATAAATTTTCTATAGGGTTCTATGCTAAACGTTTGTTCCCCCTAGTGGCCATCTTGGATGAGATATCAACTTTAAATCAAAAACTTTAAAAGGGACTATCAGAGCACTATTATATTCAAGTTTAATGAAAATTGTTCAACCCATTCCAAAGGAGAAGATCTTTGAATGCATTCCCGATAGGGTCCTACCTTTAACTTTGTTCTCAGCTGGCTGCCATCTCGGATGAGAAATCTACATAAAGGGGATTACCCAAGAACTATTAAGTTCAAATTTAATGAAAACCATTCAAGCGGTTACAGAAGAGACGATTTTTGAATGCATTTCCCTAGGGTACAATGTCAAACTATATTTCCTGGTGGCCGCCATCTTGGATGAGATTGGAACCTGCCGGACGTATGTGAGAATCGAAGTCCTTTATAATTAACCCTATTCCTAATAATTCAAACTTGACTTTTTCCTCAAATAGGTTTTGAAATACAATTCAAAACATGTCAAATTAATGAAAATTCAACAAAAAGGGCAATGACTTTTCTATAGGTCCACAGATTTTTTTTCAAAATTGCAGAACAGGTAGGATTTTTCTATGCTGATGATTTTTTTATTTCAACTCCATCTCTATCTGCTTTCATCTGACAAAAAAAATACGGAAAAGGACAAATATTCGGTCATTGTGGGCTTTTCCTGTTAACGATGACGACGGACACGAGTTGATGGCAAAAGCTCACATGGCCCTTTGGCCAGGTGACCTAAAGAGTGGTGACGGTTTTCCATAGATGCTAAATGGCTAAAATCATGTTGGGACATTCACAATAGATCATTTAGAGGAAATGTTCCTTTTAAACATATTTACAGCTAATTATAATTGTTTGTTTCGGATATCTTTTTGTTGATTTTCTGAAATCCACTATAGCTATCTTTAACACAACTGAGCGTGTAAATGCATCGATTTAGATAATATTTTTTGTCTTTATGTTGTTTTTTTCTCCCATTATGTGAATGTTTAAATGTTTCGATAGAACGTATGTATAGGTTAACATATTCATCCAGGTATTTATATAGACCATCGTTAAGGCTAAACTTCCGGAGAGTTCTTTAATGTTAATGCACTTATTCTATTTCACTGAGGTATTTTTCCGTGGAATACAATGTGGAGTAGTACGTACGCAACTGCGTACGTTTCAACGTAAGCCCACTTGCCTCAAATCGAAGAAACATACATTGTATGCCTCTTTTATATTCTATAAAATTATTCTCTACGTGAAATATTTCCTGATAGAGGATGAACGAACAACCAAACAATGATTCGGAGCATAAGCACTGCAAGGAGATACATGTATTTAAGTGATTTACTGGCGTGAAATTATAATATATTCTCTTTGAAGGTGGAAAGAACGGCAGTAGAATACCGAAGGAACAGGGGAAGCGAAGACCACAAAAATCCAAATCCAAAGACATGGCAAAAACGGCAATAGACAAAATAAGGACGTGAGACAAGTACAGTGCATGGAAATAAAAAGACGACACCAAAAACTAAGACACTCATAGTGTGAACTCCCAGGAAAACCGGGAGTGTCATCAGGTGCTCCGGAAGGGTAAGCATGTCTCGCTCCGCTAGCGGCACCCGTCACATTATCAGTGAGTCAATCCAGGGTTGAGTCAAAATCGGTTATGTCAAATCCGTGAGGACGTGAAATCTAGCTGAGAAACTACACCATTCACAACTAATTTTTAAGTCTTGATCTAGATCTTGAAGCAGACTAACGACAGTTGAAATGAGATGTTGTCTGGTCTTTTGACCTTTAAAATAGGCTCCTGGCGCAATAGTCTGAAATGAGGGATTTTAAGGACTAAAACCCCAAAAAGAGACCGAAAAGATTTGAATTGGAGTGTTCATCCTTAGTAACGTTATTTGTTTTCATAATATACTAGTATATATGATGCCTCCGCGAAATATAGGTTGAGGCTCCCAAACACTTTGTTCAACAATTTATATAAAAGCAAAACCAAATACACACAAGATCTGCATACACACCGGATCTACATCTTTGACGTATGTATTGTTGACTTGCGAAAAATTGCCCTGTCAGTGCAAATGTGTATTTTTGAGTAATTTCTCATTAGGATTTCAGGCAAAAATTAAGTGACGTTAGCTTATCGTATTTTTGTGAAGAACAGGCAGCAAATTTAAAAAGACGACCAGAATAAGTCAGAATAATACTGATTACCTAGCGACAAGAAATACTTAACACTGCTTATATCAAAATGTTCCATTAAAGGATACAGTTGCGCCACGACAATATTTTCGATATAAAAGCAATGGAGATTTACAAAAGTCCTCTAGTGTATACGTACAATAAACGGAAAGTGAATGAGTATAAAAAGACGGTAGTTTTTCCATTGCATATGAACAGTGTCGGGTAGGGTTTTATTGTATACAGAGATGATTTCTGATCTATTCATTACAGTCATATTTATTAACAGTCAGCTGTTTTACATGACATGACAAAAATGAAATGAACTTCGAGTATATAATTTTTATACAGTGAAGTGGATCATCCATATACATATTATTTGTACTATGTTTTTCGTTTATGTATACGTTTTTTGTATTGCATACTATATCCCTCCATGTTCCATGTCCTCGATTTTGTTCTTCAGAAATTTGGTATACTCTCCATTTAAATCATATTGCTTATTGGCTCTCTATCAGTTTTTATAACATAATTGAGTTTATGGTCTTCCAAATGTTTTGATTTAATCTGCATTGAAGACACTTAAGTTGTCGAAATTGCCATATGCAGAAATTACATTTAAAGTAAGCTCGGTATTTAGTTATTTCTTCTTACAAAAATGTGGTCATTGATAGTCCCTGGGTTTTGTCTTGGTTTGTACTAATTGTAAGATTTTTATAATTTGTCTTTTGTTTTAGATATGGAAAGGATATATGTAACGATCACAATTTTAGAAGTGTTTATGTTTTTTTCACCACTCACATTTACCTCATCAACAGATATATCTGGTAGTTTGTTTTTATTAACATTTATATGCATTCAAATTTGTATTTACATGTTAGAACTAGATGTTACGAAAGCACTGGAGTGCCACAGAAAAACAGAAATATTTTTTCTGTAACTCGTGCGCACGAGTAATACAACTAGTGCGCACGAGTTACTATCGTGTGCGCACGAGTTACTATCTTGTGCGCACGAGTTACAAACTTGTGCGCACGAGTTATACAACATGTGCGCACAAGATAGTAATTCGTGCGCACAAGATAGTAACTCATGCGCACAGTGTAATAGTACTCGTGCGCACAAGTTATGAACAAAAAATTATGTTTTTCTGTGGCACTCCAGGGCTTCCATAAGATGTAGATGTGGTAATCAAAAAGATAACATGTTGATTTATTGCAGAAACCAAATTTACAACGACTTCGGTATTTTGCTATAAGCACCAATCAGATAAAAAAAAATGAGAATACACCTGTCAAGACATTCAATATGAATTACACCATTTAAGATTGTATTAAGTTTTTAATAATGTAAATCAAGTGTTTGAAATTTACCGAGTCCTAAAGACTTCAGTGGACAACTTAGCAATACGGCTAGAGCATATTTTTTAAATTAGAATCCTTTTTAATCTGACCGATGAATAAAATAATTTGTTTTACACTCAAGTATAATGAATTTGATTTACGCATTTGTAAAAAGATACTTGCCAAAGTAAGTGAGAACCGAACTCTCAGTTCAAAATTCCAGAGACAATGACTACACAAAGAGACAAAGACAGCATATCAATATACAGGGAAAGGATATGGATTAAATGCTGATGAGACATGAGTTTGTACAAAAATATGACAGAACAAAGCAATGGAACAACGCTTTTATATTTGCTTTTTCATCTTGAAGTCACCATCAGGCCTTCAAAAATTAGTTTTGCTCATACCTCATAGTAATTCGAAGTCGGCCTCTAGCACCAGTCTGAGGTGAATTCATTGCTAAAGGTCAAACAACGTGAAATCCATGATTTTCTTAATTAATGGATGCGGATTAAGTATGAAACATAAGTACGACACAGAAAAAAAAGAAAAAAAAAAAACAAAAAAAAAAACACTCAACCAAATGAACAACACGAACCTAATAAAAAATGGTTAAGATCAAGTATACCTGCAGAATAGGCATCTCCTGTTTCTTGCAAGTCACCTGCCGTGTTGAATATGTCAATTCTGATGATGAAATCAAATCCAGTAGAGAAAAGAACAAAGTTTTTTGAAGGAAAGATTTGCTGTAATAGGAAAAAAGAATGAGATATACCATAGCGGTCCACGAGATCGTGATGTCGACCACATGACTTCAAGTTATAGGTACCTTATCCTTGTTTAAGTAGCCTATTTTAAGCAACAAAGGTCTTACAAGGAAGTCACTAAATCGACCATTTTCCGTGTTGTATAAATGCTGCCGGGATTACCACGTGACAAGAAATTTAAGTTTCTAAAATGACCGACCGATAGATGGAGCTATTATAACGACTTACTGCGATATAATGAAAACAGGGAATTTACCGTTTATTTGAAATGCCTGTATCAAGTAAGGACAGTTTTTCCAGTGGTTTCCACCTGATTTGATTTTTTTGTATCAAGGACTTCGGCTCTTGACAACTCGGTTTGGTATTTTTTTTGTTACCCCGACTCCATATGCCAATGCTGTTGGGCTGTTGCAACAAAGAAAAGATAATTTGACTGTTTAAACATAAATTCATCATGTTTGTCATACAGCTTAGTTTGAAGTAATATAAGATTTAAGCTTTAAAAAAATCTATTTCAAAATTGATACAGCATTTACTAGATTTTACTGGTACATATTCCACATAAAACATGACGTCATAAAGAACAAAACCTCACTAAGTGTTTAAAGCCGGTGTTTTAAAGTTTTTGTCCGGTGTTAAATTTGATGGATATTTTTTGACGTAGAGCGGAGAAACAGAAACTCTGATATGAGTTACTAGTATTACATTGTATTTTTCTTAATTTTAGTTACATGGTATGTGAAAACTTCACCTGTCATTTTTGGAGAACCAGTAGTACTGGAATGTAACGTGACACAACGTGTTAAGACTGCACATATAGAAAAGTATCAATTTGAATGGACTGGTGGAAAGGAGAAAAAAGTATTGTGTCGTGGCCGACACAGGGAATCAATTTGCATTGATGAAAATAAGTATAGATTGCCGTCAGACCAGGGAGAGAAAACATCAAGACTAGAAATCCGTAATTTTACGGACAATGATTTAAACCATGAATATATGTGTTCGTTTGGACTCGGTTTTGATTCTAAACAACTAACACTTGAATTTTTGAATTATAGCATTATAAGTAAGTTGATTGTAGTCTGGTTGATAATGAAAACATTTGTATGATATTAAAAGAACGGTTATTTAATACATTCAAATCGGTTTTTAAAGGTCACCCTTGAAACCTAAAAATCTGTCCTTATAAAAGAGGTGACAATTTAATTGAGGTTCAAAATACAAAGCTATAACTACAACGGAACAAAAACAAAGTGACCTTATAAAACAGGTTTTTGCTGAAACAAGGTTACCTTTATAGCAGGTTTCACTGTATATATTCTATAATTTGAATCTTTTAGCATTATCTTTCTGATATTCCACCTTCACTTCATTTGTGATCGCGCCCCGAGTGGCCGAGTGGTTAAGGTAAGATGTTTACCTATACAATCACTATAGCCTATCACCTTTTTTTGAATTCGCACTCCACTTTGTTAACCACAAAAATAATGAACACGACTTCCAGCTGTACGTGATAAAGCATGTCAATCACCTGCCCAAGGTCGGGGTTCTCTCTCGGTAATCGGGCTTCCTGCATCAAACTGACAGCAAACATTTGTTATCACATCAAAAGACATGCAATTAAAAGTTTCTTTGGTTGTACAAAATAAAAAGAAAACAATTTACTTTTAAGAAAAAAATGGGGACAAAAAGTAATTAATTTGGAACCTTACAATATCTAAATTTTTGTAGTTTTTTTGAAAACTAAGGAGTATCTCTCTCGTGCAAAGCTTTGTCCTTAGCTGATTTTGGCTTTTAGATCATACTGGTTATTTGTTCTCTATCAGTTTTAAAAAAAAATTGAGTTTCTGATCTTCCAAACGTTTAGATTTTATCTGCACTGA